>JAVTVY010026820.1:0-11168 GCA_036873755.1 Hanleya hanleyi | reverse complement strand
TGCCGTCTTGGATGTTTATGCCTAGGATGGTTCTATAGTGGGCCATATAGAAAATGTGGACACAGCTTGTCTTTGGTAAAGGCACAAATAATCCTCTTAAATGATCATACCGTTTGACGAAGGAATTCCTGGAGTCGACAAAAACCAGAATCATTACTATTCGGTACCTAGAACTTATATGCTGTAGCACCTTGCGGTTCTGTTGCAAAGTATAGATTTACGGATAAAACTAACCTCTTGTCGATTACTGTTTGTTGCTGACAGAAAATTTCACCGCCTGGTAGCATACAAATTATCAGATAAGTTTGAAGATAATTTAGATAGGCTTGTCGTAATAAAATAGTTAGTAGTATCTTACCATAATCATACGTCAAAAATAGAAATAAAGACTTCGAATTATATTTTCAATTTTATTCAACGTCCAGTCTATTTTTGACAATTTCACATCGTCTCTTGTTGGTTTAATTCGTAAGAAATACTGATTATTTTTGAACTGGTTATTGGACTAGGACTGACTGATTATCTGACGCATACAAATGATGTAAAATATGTAGCTTATATACCTGGCTTTAAACGTGAGGTTCTCTGAAACTATTATCAGTTAAGCTTGAAATATATTCTATAACGGGAACGAATGCTACCCAGGCAAGAGAAGCGGTCAACAGTTTCATTGACGTAAGCGAGACATGTTTATTATTATACTTTATACCACTGAATTTCCAAGTCACTTTTCAGAGTAAATACGTCAAACGCGCTTTGATTCTGAGTGTTCACTTAAACAACATGAAGATTTAAAACACATGGTATTCGAAAGATCCCTCGTCCCGGATTAAGCGGAAATAGACAATTTATAAAACGTATAGACAGAGATGCAATCGTAGATTGCCGTCAGTATACGCTATGTATCACATAATTTGAGAAACTTTGAATGGAGCGTTTGGTGCATGGTTTCGCCCTAATTTACAAATTTCTAAAACAATTTTCTTTGGCGTTGATTGAAATACTCATAGTCTGCTTATGATCTAACAAATACTCTGATGTGAGAAATGTATACGCCGTGTACAGGTCCTTCTGGAAGATTGATAGTTAACTATGGATAGTTAACTATGCCAAGCTTTTAATCGTCTCTTGTCGTAGAATGGATGTATGTCATCGAAAACCCTGATCGGTCTACTATAGGTATATGTCCAGATATGAGGTTCCATCGGAGGTATCAGTTGTTTCCTTCAAATGCAGTTTAGGGGATAATACACTTCACAGCGTCGCTAATATAGAGATTATCCAGTGTTAGGGGATCGTCTATATATCGTTTGGTGAATGAGAAGGAACAGGCTTTCGACTGGTTATCTTTTGACTATTTCTGCATTTATAGACGTATTCATACAGGAACAGATATAGGACCGACAAAAGTGGACAAAAGTTGTTATATATGGTATTGCCGAATGTCACATAGATATTGTTACGGAGAAAATCAAGCAATTCTATCAAAAGGAAACTTCCCAAAGATGATATCCTTTACTTGCAGTAGGACCCAATATAACCTTATAGATTCTGACATTAGCATACCGGTGAAGAGTTTTATTGAACACCGATATTATTAATAAGCTAAGGTGCTTTTGGAAGACCTGGAAGGGAGTAGTGGTATAGAGAATCGAGATATTGGTTTTCGATGTATTATTTGTGTGGTGAAAAAAAACCTGAATGTATGCTTTATATTCCGTTCTTTGAGGAAACAATCTTGTCGCGTATAGAGAACCTATATGGCTATTTCGCGTTTTTTTGTAAACCAAATTACATCGGCGTTTAATTTGCAAAACTTTCACTTTGAACCGCAAATAATGCAAAATTTTTGTCACGAATCCAGTGCCGTCAGAAAACATCATGGTATGAATGACTGAAATTACCTTGTTCTTGAAGGAAAATAATGTAATTTTGAAACTATCATCAGATTTTTTTGGATCGCTTCTACTTCCCGAAGGGCAGTTTTGATTTCGCAGATGGATTTTTGACGGACATACGACGTTAAACAACCTGAAAGCGCTGTTTGGCGATGAGAATCCATGATTTTACTATAAAAGTAGATACTTCCCTCACAGAAGGAAGATTAATATCATTATATACAGATTTATTACACTTGAAGATCACTTTTTACCAAACAGTTTGTGTTCGCTCATTTTCTTTCTATTTTGATGGCTTCGATCCAAAGCTTGGAGGGTCTGAAATTTAAATACAAACAAATGTAATTGCGAAAAAATGTTCAGCTGGCTCAGTTTCCCAGTTGTTAATAACACACGCTCAGTGTTGGTCATTTCAGTTGTCTGAATAATCCTTGTTCATTTTGCCTTTGTTCCGATGTTTGTCGATGATGGACGAAGGTACAGTGAGAACGAGAGATCTAATCCCCATAATTGTTACCGTTACACATAAATATTGATTGATTGATTGTTTATTCATCATTCAAAAAAATAATATGTACATGGAATAGAACAGAGATATAATGACGGAATAAAACCCCAGAGGGTTTGTTGTATCGCAAGAATATTTGTACTAAAAGTAGTACTGATTTGGCATGAAATGCTGACTTATGCACTGTAAAAAGAGGAAACATGTTTAACGTTTCATTTTGAGATGGTAACATGTTAGATGGTTCATAATGCTACATGTTTCACCCTATTTTTCCACAAAAACATGTCTCATAGACGCAACTATTTGAGGGTTGTGACATGTTTCACTCGCGCTGGCGTCTCATTATAACGGTCCGAAAAGCTGTTTGAAACATCAACGCTGAAACACGTGCAACCGAGTTGCATGACGACATGTGCCAAGAAAAGCGAAGTACAAAAGGGATAGTGCTGGCTGATGCATGGAATTAGATACCAGGTCGTCTTCACACAGTTCGACAGAGAGCTTTAGCAATTTGCAAACAAAGATGTGATTACCACTGCATGGCTTTCGGATATTTATTTCTGGTCTTTAGCGACCCGGAAGATATATGTCGGTATTGTGAATTAATCGACTGAGCATTTTAATTGAATTATTTGCATAACAATTTAACTCAATCAGGCCTAGGGTATTTGAGGCCTGCCCAGGCGCCATTTGAAATATGTCTTTGCTCATTGAGATAGAGGTCTGAAACTTCTCACAACATCAGCTTAACTAAAAAGTGTGAAAAAAAATTTGCAAGATGGCCGCTTTGAAGACTTCACAGTTACGTCATATTCCAAATATGCATTTTTGTAAGATTTTCCCATCTCAAATTTTGGCTCTTCACTGGAACCCTACATGGCCGACATTTTGAATTTAAGAGTATTCGCTCAAAACATATGGTCATATTACGACACACCAACAAAATACATAGCAATGTTGCCAGAATAAAAGTGACACTTACGGGGCACTAAAGTGAGCAGCACTGAAAGAAATAACAACTGTGTTCTCCGTGTGATCAAAGGTACATTCAGTATTTTGAATTGTGAATGTGTAGCGCACCAGGGATTCGGCCTTAGTGGCATATATAAATCAGAAGGCGACAGAATGGGCATTATTTTCCATACGTATTGGAATATTGAATAATGTTTAGTGTCAACAATGTTCCTACTTCATCCCACAATGTGATCACTGTTGCAAAACTCGAGACGAATCCAGCCCTCCAGCCCTGATTTTAATAATCATCTGCGATCCGTATTCCATACCACAAAATGGAATGAAATTTCAGCCACCCCGAAACAGAAATAGTTAATCGCGAGTAGCATGTCAGGAAAAACAACAAAGGCAGTATCTTTCAGCAATTTCATATTTGTAGGTCTAAGTAATACAGTACCCATGTTCAGAAATGTTTCCAGTGTGCTGGATTAGACATGGAATACAATATGGGATAATACTTTATCACAGATCAGACAATGTCGTGTCAACGGACCAATATGGCAAGTTGAGTAAATTACATGTATCTTTAACTTTTAAGTGTGAATCAGTGATATAATTTTCACTCTATGGTAACGAGGTTCACATAAGGGATTCTGATGTACCAATCATGCATCTGTTTGAAATCATTATTAGGTTTGAGTTAACCTGAGGAGCAGTCTGTTTTATGTGTTTCTGTATATGATTATTGCTTGTTCATACATGTTCTTGAGTTTGACTTCCAACGAATATAAGAGAATAAAACTTGATGTATGTTGATTTTTGATGAATGTTTTCATTTCAGTACCGGTATCATGCATATGCTAGTCTGACAGTCTCCTGAAACACGTAATGGGATGTAGACTGTTTTGAAACACTTCCAAGTTTGAGACATGTACAGATCCGTTTCACTTGTGACATGTCTCAAAAGTTGGGACAAAGTCATGTTTGGGCTTAGACGTTTCATTTTGAAACATGTAGTCGGCTCTAACATGTTTCAGCTCGAGACATGTATACACAACACGTTTCAAAATGTAGAACGTTACATGTTTCAAACGAGCACGTGCTTATTGAAGATATGTCTCATATTGAGACATCAATAACTTATCTGAAAAGGACACGTGTTTCAATTTGAAACATGAAGCCGTTTTAGTATGAAACATATACGTACTCACATGTCCCAAAAGTTGGGACAAAATCATGTTTCATTTTGAGACGTTAAACATGTCACCAATTTTTACAGTGTGAGCATAATCATCAACATGTGTGTACAGTGGTCAATTACTAGTCCGAGAATAATTATACAAGTCAGATATATCTGTTTTACATAAAAGATTTTGTCTCAAAATATAAACTGCGATCACTATGTTTGAGCCTAGGAACATTCAAAATACCTTTTAAACATAATTGTGAATATACCATCAGATAGTCTTTGGTTTTGATTGATAGTATCCAGATTCAGGATGGAGAAAATATGCGTTTCAGATGGGACTTAAACAATGAGAATGGTAGAAAATACTTCAGTTCGATTGATAAGCAATTCCAAATTCGTGTTGCCCTTGACTTTGTTGAATAAAATGATAAATTTGAGAGAATCCGTGTTCTATACCGATCGAAGTTTGCTTGTCTAATTGGACATGAATGGATTTTTTGTGAGAGTTTTGTGAAATAGTTTGATAACTTGGCCGGAATGGAATGAGCATTGTTGAGACATTTGTGCGTAAATAGCAGAATAAGATAGTCACTGATTTTAAAGAGCGGTAGGATGTTTAATTGTTCAAGTAATGGGTTGGTGTGGGCAAGTTTATTACTGAATGTTATTATATAGATAAGTCTTTTCTGAAGTTTTAGATGGGTTGGGGATGTGTTTCCCCGCACCAAATGACAATAGGAGACGTAAGAGTAGAATAAAGCTTAATATAGCATTATCAATGTTTTTCTGTTGAGACAATTTCGTATATTATTAATTACGCCGATATTTCTAGCCTTTGTATTTCTATTTCTTTCATTATCAGTAGTTTTCTCATTTATGACATGACGCCAGTCAATATTTGCTAGTTTATCTTTAAAAATATTATTTTGAACATAATGTTCATAATTTTTGAACATAGCATAAAAGGATACAATATTGTATCCTTCAGCCTGTAGGATTGCCCTGCATTTAACAAATCTAAAGACATGGGTGTCAAAAGATGCATCTGCCTATTGATTTCCGAGTTATTAATCTTTCTCTTTTCATTTCGTCTGGCATTTGTTGGACGGAACACTGTGCTTTCCCCGGCAGGATTCGGGTTAAGGCGGGGATAAATCTCTACCAAGGATCGATTGCTCGGAGACCTAGCCAACTATTTACATTATCCCCATAAACAAACCTCCGGCTTAGCTTTTCAGTCGATTGGTGAGTAACTCAGACGTGAAATCCTTCCCGACTCAGGTTGCATAAGCACAACTCGATTTCCCTTGGAAGTGTCCTGCACTTGGTAATTTTTGTAAAGCAGTAGACCAAATAAATGTGAGACACCACTTGCTGCACTGATAGAATTCGCGCACAGGTGTGGATTCAAAATGACCTGTATGTAGATGATTGACTGTGGGACATAAGCCTTCATGCCCATGGTACATGAATGATTCTTTTCCCTTGAGAAGCAATCCCGAACATACCTTCTTATCATTCAATGAAGACAGGCGTCAGGTCCAACATTTTGTATCTAGTTGTTCTAAAAAAATCAGCACCAGAAATAGGACAAACACCAGCATCAAAGCGGGACACATACCAACCCCAAAGCAGGAAACCTATCAGCACCAAAATAGTACACATACCTGCATCAAAATAGGACATCCACAGCACCAAAATAAGACACCTGTCAGCGTACTAACATTCGACACCAAAACAGAACATCTGCCAGCACCAAAATATGTCTTATACCAGCACCAATGCAGGACACCTGCAGGCACCAAGATAGGTCTTTTACCAGCCCCAATACAGGACACATGCTAACACCGAAAAATCCGGTATCAAAGCAAGACAACTACAAGCACAGCGTATTAGACGTTGACTCGGAAATAACTTCTTTGTGTGTGACGTCAAAAGGCTGATTTTGTGTTTCCGTCCATGTTTTCCAATTTTTCAGTGTGATTCCACCAAGAACCAAGAAGATCCATTTCGAATCCAACTGCAACCCCTGACAAAAACAGCGCATTCTTAAACTACGGAAAACTAGCGCTCGATCACCCGATGTCACTTGCAATGCATTAAAATGCACTTCGAATACCAACTCAAACAAAATGCATCACAACCAAGCCCAATCTGCCACCTCAAGACTTGTTACAAGGGAGCAGGTATAACAGGAACCAGGCTCAGAGGAGCCTTTCACGGAAATACACCACAGAGCAGCTCGGCCAAAGTCTTCAACGTCTTCCACGAAAACAAACAAGACGCTATCGGGTGTCAACGATTGTATATATAGAATACCCTCCTCACCGACCCCCAGGGTCGTGACCAGCAATGGCAAATACTATAGGGGAGAAATCCACGGCCATCGACAAACTAGTCTAGACGTCAACAGTCTTCATATTTTCTGAGAATGCATCAGTGCCATTCAAGCAGTCACTTCAGCTCAACCCATTAGTCACTATTTTACCATCGACGACACCCAAAGAGACATGTCCCCCTCCAGTTTATATTCCCACCACCATTTACTGGGCAGTTCGGCACGCAGGATTGGAGCCAAACGGGATCGCCGACAACGAAGGCAACGCAGCAGCACAGGAATCGCGCACCAACAAGACGAACATCACCATAAGAGAAGCTAAATGCTCCACAAAATATGTTCATCGCACTGACAATACCAGTGGAGCACCTTAGGAAAGGCATCCCTCCTAAACATCAAACCAGATGTTACCGCGAAACATACCACATTATCAAGCCTAAAATCACCAGAAACCAAGATCCTCCGACTCCAGTACGACCGTGCCAACTTCAAGGTTCTCAACTTAAGTTAGTATTGGCACGTCATGTATCAAAAAGTTTGATTAATTGAAAGAACTACAATTGGTGTCATATTTCTGTTCGGATTGTATTGATGAATGTTACGATAATATGGACCTTCGATCACGGACGCAGAATTCCATGTGGTCGACGACTCCCTTCTGAAGGTCGGATCTGATGCTTGTTAAAACTTGTATCCTTGTTAGGTATTCAGACATAATTGGTACTTCACAATATAGGGACGGGTATTGACACAGGGTTACCGTCCTCCAAGCCCCTACTTTCTGTCGGTCTCATCCCGTGTACAATCACTCGTATATGCTTCAGATTTATAATCAGTATATTTTTAAGAAAGAGTCATGAAACTCGTAGGAGCCCACTAGTCTGTCTGGCTACAACACTGAGTCATGGCCGGGGGTTCTGCAATTTAGAGACTTCAACAACAGAACTTTGCATGAAAACATATCCATGTAGATATCGAGAGGAAAGCACAAAGCTAACAATATGGACATCATTCAGAAACCTTTTTTTATAAAACGCACAGGAATTGCATAGAAAATAAGTATTCCGTGAACAGAGACTAGAACGCGTAGTGGACGGGAAGACGTGAGACTGGCGAATTTAACGATCACCACAATTCAATGTAATGTCCAACTTAGTACGATGAAAGCGATGATAACTGTCAATGGATAAGAGAGTGATAGAAAAGAAGCACCATCTCTGTATGGAGGACACACCACTGGTGTTATCCCCTCAATAAAGTCTACCACCATTTCTGCCGTGTGGCTGTCACAGTATCGCCGTATAGGGGCTTCCGTACATCCCGTTATCCCGTGCATCAAACTGTGAAAAGAATATAGAGTGTATAATGTTATCTTTATATCAATATCATTGAAAAAGTGATCTAAATTTACCACGTCTCAAGTATTTCTGAATCCAAGTAAGATACTCTCTCACTTATGCTATGTAATGGTGACCAATTCGATAATTGAACCCGCGAACCATCGAATGGGTCACTCAATTACCAGAAGTGAAGGACTCATCAGTAAAGGAAGTCACTCGCTGTCATTAGTTACTAGGATCGGAGGGTCGGTGGTTCCATTCCCACAAGAATATTTCCAGCATACTTTAGAGAGTGATACATCCTTATATTGGGTATGGTTAATAATTGACCACTTTATTTCTCGTTATTTCTGTTTAATTTATTAACTTTCAGCCCTTACAGAAATGTCATTTCTTAATGCATCCAAACAATAAGCATAGCTGCTTTCTGGCTCATGATCCATGATAAAAATTAATGGGAAGATAATTAGAGAAATTGTATCACCCCACTATAAAATGTATAACAATGTTTTCGAATAATTTAAACAATAATCTCACTTTCTCCCTCCGGCTTATATAGAATTATTTCGATGACATTTAATGAACCTTTACAGAAACTTTGTGACTCCCCGGATGTTCTTCCAGTTTCCGCCACAGGCCAATGAAAATTCCAGATTATTTTTTTGATTTTGATTTGACCAATCCAGTGCTTTGAATCTGTAAGATATCACATGATGCAATTTTGTTTCTATAAAAATCCGTTCAGGTTAAATATTGATCCTTTCTTACCTGCATATAAGATTTAAATACTGATCAGATGAGTAAATTTCGTCTTTCGCTTTCAAGAATTTTGTTTGTAAAGATAAGCAGCACTTGTGTATTCTGTCTTTATAGCTCGCCACACATTTGGAGGAATCTGTGTAATCTACAAGACAAATGGCATGAACATTATAAACTGATTAACCATATCTGGCCTGGGCGATTTGGGTCCTGTGGTCTGGGGAGCCATTTCGGCAATCCATCCCCATCCCCCTCCTAATTTTTTTTATACTCCCTTGGGTCAAGCTCTACTAGAAAATATTTTAAAATCCACGATGGCCGCCATCTTCCTGAGATATGGTTGAAAGCCATCTGTCCTCAGGTAAGCGATAAAATACGATCGTGATGGGAACGTAGATCGGCGTAATATGAAAAAAGTCAAATGATTCGGCAGACTGACAGCATTGTAGCCAAAAATATGTAAAGGACAACGAGCGTTGTTGGATGTTGTTGGGTATTTGTCTTGAATTTCGTGCTCATCCGGCTACAAGTTTCACCTTAACTGAAAGTTGATAGACAAATCAAATAGCGGTAATGTCAATATAGTCGTGCGATCCCGTATAACTTGGTAATAGGTAAGTTTGGATCGTCAGATTTGAACGACGGCTCGACGTATAGTTAAGAGGGAAATGTTTGTGAAAATCCATTGTCTCATCTCCCCCTATTTTCACACATATGTCGTATAAATATGTACTGATGTTCTGATGGTTTAAAGTACAGCTACCATCCCCCTGGTCGGTTACCACTGAGTATCCGAAGTGCTTTCGTATTCCTCCGCAAGAACGGCAACAAGTCAGACAGAAAATAAGTGAGCTGGAAACAAACTTACAATTTCTTTTACTGCATGCTCTGTCAAATGTTTCCTTCATTCGTACAGGATCTAAAGTTTTCTGTAAGTCGCCCCAAACTTCACTGCCCTCACATTGTATAAGGATGTTGTTCACGCACTGTATGGTAATATCAAAACTTCCATCTCTGTAATGAAATGAATAATAAATGGAAACTGATTACATCCGGATATTCTCTTGATCGGTGCGATGATTTATTAACTATGATGCATTATCAACATAAATACTGATCAATTATTTCTTATATCTGCAAGTATGTGCTCCCAGTCATCGGGCAATAAAGGCTGATTCATCGACCAGATTTTCGCACTAGGTTTTGCCGAACTTCCTCTCTTGTGGAAGGTAAGGTGGCCGAGTAGTTTAGAGCGCTGGCATTTACTGCTGGGGCTTGGATGATAAACTCTGAGTGCGCGGGTTCGAGTCTGGCCCATCAAGCCCAAATAATTGTTCTTTACGAAGAAAGTGTCATCCAAGAAATAATTGGATATAAATGTTACCTACTCTCTAAATGACATCAGTATATATATAACATCGGCTTCAGGAGCTGTGAAGGGTTAGGTAAACGACGGTAATCTAGACTCCGATCTTGGAACTTCCTCTTTTGTTGAAACTGATGTGGCCGAGTGGATTAGTGGACTTGTATTAACTGCTAGCGATTTGTGCCAAACTCCAAGGGCGCGGCAAATATTAACACTGTCTTCTGCTGAACTATTGAGATGTTGAAAACAGTGGAAGTCTCCATATTGAAAGTGGCAAATAAGTGTATCACACGATCCATGGTAGGGCCAGACTGTCAATTTGAATGTAGGGAGTGACGTCACAACTTTCCCAATCATGAAAGTAATCATGAAAGTAATCAACTTCATTCGGTTTATTAAGAAGAGGAATGTACACTTGTCCAAGGTCAATACATTTCTGCCGCAGGTTTGAGATCCTTAAAGTGGTCGTAAACACTCAAGTAAAGTTTCTATCAAGACCATTAAATCAGTGTCGGAAAATATTTATTATAATTTTTTACGATTTTATTACACAGAGTAAACGGCAAATAAAGCATGGTATTCTATGGTGGTCTGTTGGAATTATATTTAGGTCCAGTGACGTCACACTGTCTTAATACATATATTTCAAACTTTGTATGCACTTTCCAATGCTTGATTCAAGCTTGAGGTGTGCATGCTTTGAGTTTCAACACAGACTCACTGTTCCAATGTGCAAGTTTCACCAAAATCGGGGAAACTGAATGCAAGATTCAAATTGACTTGACACTTATGAGTTGCCATCTCCCATATTTTGGT
>JAVTVY010026819.1:0-115347 GCA_036873755.1 Hanleya hanleyi | reverse complement strand
GGAGAAATTCTGAACTCCAGTTCAGTGATGTGGATTTTGATCAAATTCCAAGTATACCCCAAACCTCAAAGTAATTAATTTTGATTTGGCCAAGAGTTATTTTCATCGGCAGCATCTCTCTGTCTGTCCATCCATCTGTCCATATACATATGTGATGTAGTTTGGTGCTAATAGGCGTAGTCATTCTTGAGATATGGTGGTAGCAATCAATTCATGATCAATTGACAAAGTTTGACCTGATGACCTGGGTCATAAAATTATGGGTCACACTGATTTTCAATATGCTTCTGCTCTGTGACCTGAAACCTGATGACGTAGGCCCCCTACATCCATGACAATAACATCCCACTTCTATCCCTTAATGCAATGCAGGCCCCAACATCCATGATAATTGAATGGCTGGTGGGGATCTTTATGCAATTCATTTTACACTTCGTGTAACATGACATCAGCTTAGTTGCCTGCGCGAGGTCCCTGGACTGGCGCAGTCGGCAGAGCAAGTTTTAATTTGGTGTACCGCGTTACATGTAGGACTTCACGCCTTGCGACACGTGAACTTTGCGTTGACAATGACAATTTAATTGGTTTCGTGTTACATGAGCGGTGTTAGATTTCTGGATAAGTGTTCACGTGTCATGCAGATGATTGAGAGAGATATAAAACGTCATCAGGGTTTGGGATCATTTTGTTGTGGCGCCAATAACTTAACCCTACCTGGCCTGGGGGGAGGGGGCCGAAAGTGCCCCCTATTGAACTTTTCTCTGCTGCTCCGAAACGACAAAACCGAGGAGGCTGAAACTTGGTGACTTTTAAGCTTATCTTATTGGGGTCATTTTGAGCCTATTTTCATATACCCCCGGGCAGAGGATCATGAGAAAATTCAAAATGGCGGCCATGTGGTATCCGCGAAAGTTGTGTTTTTCAATGTTTTCGCTCCCTTTCTTCACATTTTCCTTGGCTAAAAGTCCTTGAAAGTATTTTATTTATGAATAACTAATTATTCTATATTTAATTTGATTTTTTTCGAGAGAAAAAACGGAAAAATGAAAATTTCGAAAAATCGACCCAAAAATGGCCGAAAAATTGCTTCCGAGAAGATGACATCACTGTAACCTCATCGTGGCGGCCATCTTGGATTTCTTTACATTTTCCGATAGAGCTTGAACCAAAGATACTGTGTGGTAAGTTTCAGCGCTCTAGCCTTAGTGGTAGAGAGAATATATGGGGAGGGGGCACTTTCCGCCCCCCCCCCCGGCTGCGATACACCCCAAATCGCCCAGGCCAGATAGGGTAAATTCTGTCAGTCTGCGATCATTTTGTTCAGCTACATGCTTTCCACACGAGTTACACACACACACCCCGCTCAAATCTCTCTATAGGTCTAACTTGGAGGAAAAACGTGGGGAAACCCTTATTGGAAGGGACAAAGCTTTCAGATACAAAGGAATCTCTCTTAATTTATAGATTCACCAATATATCTCCTATATCTATAATGCCATAATATAACATGATCACAGAGTCAACAAGAGTCCATTACTGGATCAGTTTGTGCAAATTATAACATATGATCGTTAAAGCCGGTTTCGAGTCGTGTGCCAGATATTTAACACATTTATCACAATGGTATACGACTTACACAACGGATATATTACTCGAAAGAGCTAGAATAATCCCATAGTGAAAGCATGAACCCGATCATGCTGTTTACAGAATGGCTAGCAACATACTGAGTGGTCCATTCACTGAGGATTTCTACTGTACATATAAATATAATAAAATACAGTGAAATGCGGAGAGGAATTCGGTATAATGATGAGAGAGTACATAAATGTAGAATCTCACAGAGCAATATTGGAGGCCTGAAAGCACGAATAGTAAACCCAATGAAATGATTTTTCTACAATTTAGTGGAACTAAGTAACAGTAAATTCACGTCAGCTCTATTCATACTAGAGAATAAAACCGAGATGAAATTAGCGGGAAATTATGTTTAGAGGCACGCCAGAATGTAAGAAGGTTCTAGAGGGGGGTCTCAGAATTTTCTGGCATTCTGGTATAAGAGGTTTACAATTTCCCCGTAATATTGCATACTATGTAATTATCATGCATAAGGTAAGTATAAGAGGACTCCACAGAACTCTGAATAGTCCAACCTAACATATAGTCACTTAAAACAGGATTCACTTTTTGTGGACGGTGACCTTGACCGTTGACCTCAAAATGAATAGGGTTCCCCTTCATCCCGCAAATAGATTGGTACCAGTCCATACTTTATAAATGAAGATATTGCACGAACAACAAATGTTAATGGATGGATAGATGGACAGAACTCATCATTGCATAATTTTTATACAACCTCGTCTTCGATGGGCATATACAAAATGTGACTCCTTTTGAGGTCACAGTGACCTTTGACCTTGACCTAAATTTTGGTACATGACACATCGTCTCCCCTTAATGTAGGCTAACTACGGACACAAAAAGTCATGATTTATAACAATTTTGTGATTTTGGTGTCATAGTTACCTTGACCTACATTTTGGTGCATCATGTATCTACTGACACAAAAAATGTGACTTTTAATGATTTCTTGATTTTGGGTCACAGTGACCTTGAACTTGACCTACAATTTGGTATGTGACACATCGTGTCACCCTGATGTATCTACTGGCACAAAAGTTATTTTCAATGATTTTGGGGTCACAGTGACCTTTGACCTCTGACCTCGACCTCAGTTTTGATATGCGACACATTGTCCCCACCTAGTGCATCCACGCGCAAAAAAATGCAACAGTGGATATAACCGACACGAATGGTTCTGTGATTTCACCAAAACTTAGAACTGCAATGTCTAGAAAATTGTCCCAGATATAGACCAGACACGGGGGATGGACAGACGAATGGAAAAATCGGTATCACATAATACGCCCGCCTTTTGGGCAGGTGTATAAAGACATGGGATTGGGCGGAAATGTTCACATGCATATGTTCACTTCATTACAATAATATGTGGCACAATTGAGAAGAATCAAGAAAAGCCTCTTTGATGAGTTGCGTTCACAAGGAAATGCAGCTGATGCTTTTCGATGTTCAATCGGCACAACTACGGAGAAAACATCAGACTGGGTGGAAAAGGTCACATGCACAATTTACAATTTGTGACGATACTGTGTGGCAAATTTGGAATGAATCTAGGAAAACCTCTTTGCTGTTGCTGATGGATGTAGTTTTTCTATATTCAATGGGAATAGCTCTGGAGAAAACATCGCATCGGGTGAAAAGATCACATGCGCATCTCGACATGGTAACCTGACGATCAGATGTGACAAGTTTGGAAAGAATCCAGCAAAAATTCTTGGCCGTGCTGCGTTAACAAGAAAAGTTAACTGATCGGCGGACGGACAGATGGATGGACGACGCCATACCATAATGCGTCCAGTCAAAAAGGGGCGTATATGAATTGTAATTTTTGAATTACTGGATACATATAAAATTGATGTCAAAGCTCCATTGAAACTAATTTTTGTTAAGTTGTTTTGTTAAATTGGTGTTTCATGAAAGTAGGGTGATTTATAAATATAACTTATATCTCTATATTGATGAGCACCTATAGCATGATGTGATGAAGCCCAAATTGATGTAAGCATGTAATTCTATGCCAGAAAGCTAGCCCTGTTTCACACTCCACAGTATCCAGCGTTTATTGTACTAAAAAACAAAATCACCAGTACTTTGGTTTCTTTGGAGGGCTATGCAGCCCTTTCAAGATATCGTTCAAAAGTGTGTGATCTTTCACACTGACCTCGTTTTCACATATGGGCGTGGAGTTCGCCGTTGCAGTGCCATGTCTATGCTGTCTTTCAACAATTTGACTTGCATTATCTTCCAAATCACCTGAATCAGATAGGTCACTCCACAACTCTGCGTTCCCATCATCAATTTTCTCAGCTCCCTGCTCATCTAGCGACCTTTCTCCCATCTTGCAGCTTAGCATCAGCAGTGTCATGCTCCACCTCCCCTGCATGGCCATTGTCTATCAGCTTATCTGCAGCAGTGTCATGCTCCACCTCTCTTCTTGGTCATTGTCTTCCAGCTTAGCATCAGCACTGTCATGCTCCACCTCCCCTGCATGGTCATTGTCTACCAGCTTATCAGCAACAGTGTCGTGCTCGAGATTAGCATCAGAAGTGTCATGCTCCACCTCCCCTTTCATGGTCATCATTTTCTCCATCTTCCAAGTTACCAGCTACTGCATGATCTTTCAGCTCTTCTTTGTGATCTTCTTTCGCACTATCTTGTTCAAGTTCATAGCTGTGACCCTTCAACTCCGTTTCCTGACCATCCAATACACTGTCATTGAGGTCTTGAGCAAAGGCAGCTTCAAGCCGGTCATCCCTACTGTCAGAGACCTCTGGAATAGTAGAATTTATCACTGCCATCAAAGTCCCTTTTCCTACCTTTTGCATGCTGGCCTTGGCATCAATTGCTTCCTTCAGTGACTGATTTTTTTCTTCTTCAGATTTCACAGAACAACCTTCATTTCTATCTCCAAATTCTGAAAACAAAATTGAAGGTAGTTGACAAAATAATATGCACTAAGTATACTGTGCGAGAGAAAACCTACATCTGATTCTAACTTTTCAAGGCAGCAAGATAACAAACAAGATCAGACATGGATAATCATATTGTCGCCTGTAAAGGAGTATTTTGAGTAGTATATCACAACTGGTCAGTTCATATGGGCATACTAATGTGCATATCAAGCTATCTCTCTCCTGCAGGTGTTTTGGGACAATCTGTCACGGACAAAACATCATTTAATCTCAATGTGTAATAAAGTTACATGTACATGTATCTTATAAAAGAATCCCATATTCATATTTTGTGGGTGGAATGAATACATACCTTATCCGGTCCTGTGTGCCTCAGCCAAGAAAAGCAGCTCTGCTTTGTATTCCTCCATCTTATTAACATTCCGTGGAATGGTGCTTTGCCTCTGCTTTCGACCAGGTGAAATTACTGCAGAATCACCGGTGTCATCCAGGTACTGCACCTGAATCTTCAGCAGCTCGGCTTTCTGAAGCACCCAAGAAAATTTCACAGCACCCCGTAGATCAGTCATTTGCCAATTCCTCGTTTTACTATCCCTGCACAGCTCTTCAGCTTTTCTGAAATCATTAGGCAATTTACATCTTTGAGAATTGATGCATATATCTCCTGCATAACCAATATTCAAAGCTATCATATAAGATGGCTTCCGAACTTGGCTGCGGGTACTATGCTTGGTCCTGCTTCAAATTATGGCCAGGGTCACCCAGAAACAACGATGATAAATGCTATCTTCCAGGCCCTCTTGTATACAAGATTTGATTTGCTGTATTTTCAACCACCTTGATCTTCGACTTAAAAATGAATATGGGTTCCTCTTTGATCCATGGTTAAGGTATACCCAATGTATGGTACCAATCAACGGACAAGCAAAAATTAACAGACTGACAGATGCCTCAACAGACAGACGAAAATCGCTATCACATAATAAAAAGTGAGATGGGGCTTTTGTTCTCTGGGGCTTTTGTTCATGGAGCTTTTGGCCACTGAGGCTTTTCCTTGGGAAAAGTGGACAATTTTGGGATATTCAATCAAATTAAATAACAATCGGGTCAAAAGATACATGCATGCCTGACATTACGATTTATCTATATTTTCTCCAATGTGGGAACCTGTAATGGATTGCAATTTGCGCTGCATATCAGTCGAACTACATCAGCTCATATCTGTTAAAGAACTGCCGATAAGCTTTCTCCATTCCAGATGCCTGTTCAATATGATTTGTGCTCCAAATTTTGAAACCTTTGGCTGTTGCATTCGCAAATGTTGTTCACCAGTTGAAACTACTTTTTCTGAAACATAAATAGATGGAGATAAATAACCTTTTGCAGAATAGAAAATATTGTCACACATTTTGTCTCAGTATGTAGTATTTATTTGATCAAGTGATAATTAAGTTTATAAGCCAATTAAATGATTATAAATATACTGTATTTTATAATGTGCTTACTCTTTTATAAGATCAGAATATTTATTGTTGTGAATAAAGAAATCATACTTCATATAGTCCGCCCCGGAAAGATGAACAAATAATTTTCCCATGTGAAATTCTATACTAAATACAAATATTTTCAAATTATTTGAATGGGTTCTGAAAGTTTTGAAAAGAATAAAAATCACATTGCTATGATCATTATGGATATCCACAAATGACTGTAAAAATTGTTGCTAAATACGTCATAATAAAAAATTTTATGTACCATTTTTGTGTTATGGACACAGTAATACGAATATTGTCTTGAAAACAGTGACAATACCTGCAGTTCTGCAATCAGTATTCTCCAAATCTGTGGATTTTAATCCTGAAAATTCGATTAACACCATCACTAACATGACAAATGATGTAGTTGTAACTTGTATTTCACATGAAATTTCAACATTTTTGAGTTTCACATTCAAATGCCTTCAGTCAGTCTTTCTTTTTGGAGTTCATTCTCTGAGAGAAATGGCAGAGCCATATACATGTAGTATTAGTTGTGAGGAAAATATTAGGTCCATTATTAATTTCTTAGAAATCTGAATGCTCTTTTCTCATGATCGTATTTGGTCGGATCGGCGTTTTTCTCCAAACCAAAGGTAACTATAACCGATTCAGCATGTTGTAAAAGTGTGGATGCATCACTATATTATCGCGCTGTATGGTCGGTGATATAGTGATTTCATAGCCATCATTGAAAAATGTTGATTGCTTCTCTTTTGCAGGACACTAGGTTTTGTTTTATATAAGCTTGTAATAAGCTGAAGATTTTAATTTTGTATTTTAGTGCAATCTGTGTATATCCCTTGAACTCCGTAGTAATCCTTCAAATTATGCCATCAGACCATGTATGAATGCCTGGATAATAGATCTAACAGAGTCGAATATGAAGCTATTCACCAGGCAAATTGACAAAACCGGAGTCGATACTACTGCCGTAGAAAAGAATTATCCCCGGAGGGAGATAGCACTGTCGATGGAAGTCAACAGCAAACTGTGCAAACAAAGATGACATCTCCAGCAAAACGTGGTAGGTTCAGTTAGCTGATAAGGGAACAAAGGTTTTAGCTTAACTGATGAAGAAAAGATGAAGATTGCGCACATTTCTAGGTAGAATGACCGTATCCTGTCAATAAATTAACGGGAATTTTAATTTATTTCCTGATGGAGAAAGCAGACGTCTAAGCCAGAAAATAAAATAAAAAATAATTTCTAAAAATTCAGTCTTTTATCGGCCTGTTCAACATAGTTCCATAGAAAGTGCTTTTATTTTCCTCTATTGTTATTCTTAATATCGTTATTATCTCTTTCTTTCCATGCCATACTCATACACGTTAAGTCAAAGTCAGAATCGGACGACAACAGTATGATGGAAACGGTCCCGGAGACGATCCGAGCACATGGAACGAACCTTTACAAAGGCTTCGTGGTCGGTTGGATTTTCTTCCAGTTGTCTTCACAAGCCAATGAATATTCTGGATTTCCATTTGAAAATTTGAATCGACCAATCAAATGTCTTAAACCTGGAAGATATCCCGTGATACACTAATGTTTCTCTGAAACTCAATTAAGGATACTGAACCCTCGTGCACATACTTTTACACGCCCTCTAGAACTTGACTCTATACAACTAAAAGTATGCTTCATAGCTGTGGTAATATGATATATTTCTTGAAAGCACATTTCTAAAGCATTCCAAAGATATAAATTTGTTCACTGTAAACCTCTAGGTTGTAAAGATAGTTGTATTAATTAAATAATTTAAAATTTAATTTAAAAAAGGGTTCAACTTATCGTAACTTTCTTCATCATTCCTTGTATAATACAACTCCACGTCTCAGTTTTATCAATTTTGATCTGGTTCTCATTCTATTGACATTTAATGGAATATTTCTTTACGAAACCGAGCAACTCACAGTTTTGAACTTTGATCGAAATTAACAAAACTGAGACACAGTTTCCTGCTGGATTTGTCTTCTACAGGAAATAATGATCTAAATTACGATAAGCTGAATACTTCTCTGAAAATAGACATTACCAAAAGGCTCATTGTTTACAATTATTTTTTTTAAATTCGAATATCACAACCTACAGATTTACAGTGAACACATTTATATATTTGGAATCCCTAAAAAAAATTCGCCTTCAATCAATATATACAGGGCATACTTTTAGCTGCATACTTTTAGCTGTATAAAGACAAATTCCAGACAATTTGTAAAAGTGTCTGCAGGAGGACCAACGCGAGAAGGTCGTCAAAAATAAGAAGGTCTTGTTCTGATAAGAATTCAAGAAGGATTTGGCAGGCACATCTGGAATAGTCGACAAAAAAAAAGCATGAGTACAGGGAGACTAATTTCAAGTCCACAGAACAAAAGTATTGCTGTTATTCGAATACATATTAACTAGAGAGAAATAAGGTAGTTCATAGATGTGAAGGTGATAACGGGTCATGTGGAGGCAGTAGCAGTAATGACTAGAGTATGGCCTTGTGTACGGAGCGTCGTTAAATATTAATAAAACCCCAATATCAGGTCAGGAAAGAGGGTGGATTTGTAGTTTGACGTCTTCGTCCATGGAAATTTGCTTCTTGCACTTGAGTATAAGATTTGTGTGTTAATATTACCAGGGATGACGTAATCGGGGTCGGGGGCTATGCCCCCCCCCCACCCCCACCAATATTTTCAGAAAAAACCACACACACACGACAAAACAAGGCAGTAAAGCTAAAATACATATTTATGTATTCCAAAATCTGTTGGCTGGCAGAATTTTGCAATAAACGTAAATACGACAAAAACGCCCCCGAAAAATTTAGTGACATGGTCAAAGCTTATTGAACCTATCGATTGAAATGTTATATATTAAATATTTAAATTATTCATACTTCCGAACATCATCATTTCGTTCACGGCAAACATTTGAAAAAACACGAGAAACAACAGCACAGGCAAAGCAAATAAAGTTTACAAAGGCGAACATTTCTTGTTTTGTTGCTCGGAAATACGCTAGATCGCGTCTTTGGCTATCTAATACCCCAATATTCTGTACAATCTGTCAAAGAAAATCATTGTATATGGTGCACAATCAATTGTATAGAAACGATGTAGGTCTAAAGACACCCGATGAATGGGGATTTCACTTCAGTTAAGATCTAGCATACTTTTGTTATTACAAGCACGTCGAAGAATAAAATTGCGTTGAAGTGTTTGTAAATTTGTTGAAGCAGTAGTGAAACTCCCCGAGAGGGGCTCCATTTAGCGCCTCGATTTTTGACCCTCAGAGTGTTCAGTACACTGAGTTCGGTCACGTTGAATTTGCATAGCCATTTTATATGTCGTAACAGTCTTCTCGGGATTGGGGACTCCGGGCTATTGTCTATGAGCTAAGGGCAGCTATAAATCAAGCGTGATAAACATTTTGTTACAATATTTATATTCCGATGTTACAGTGTTCAATAGCATCAGTATAGGGCAATCCACCAAGAAAAACCGTTTTCATTGGTTGAATTTCAACACATTGAAAATGAAAATATGTGATTGGCTGATTTTCAATACATTGATATCACATTTTCAATACATTGGAATTTGGGGTTTCTGATGGCTGAGTTTCAATGTATTGATATTACATTTTCAATACCTTGAGATTCGGGGCTCACGATTGGTTGATTTTCAATGTATTGAAATTTTAATTCCAATACATTGGTATTTGTTGGACGCTACAAATTGTACCATAGTTAGGAGGTACATCTACACGAGCGAAAACACAGACATTGGTTTGGTCTCTAGCATGAGCTTCTCCATCACAAACGACTAAGTCACAAACCACTGAAAACGGTCTTTCTCAATATGTAGTAAATCGGCTGAACAGATATTGAGAAAACTATATTCCGTAATATTCGCCGCCATAAATGACCCACCACGACAGGTAGCCTGTTTTTTTTTTCGCCCGAACATATAGAAAATTAAGTACATTCCCCACTATGTTTTCAAGATGTGACTTGCAAAGTCCTTTTTTTTCGCCCGGCTCAGTCATAGCGGATTCGGAAGTCGAGCGACCAAATAGGCCCACATTTTTCCCCTATTGTTACGGTCAACCGGGAATTCCTAAGACAACGTCGTTGCAGAAATACCCATCTGATCGGTCAGGATGGCTGATTAATATTTCATACCAATCGCCAATAGTCAAATCAGCTCTGACACCACCGGTTTCTAATCGGAATTTCACATTTTTATAATATTCTAAATGAATGAATAAAAGGAAAATGTGATATGAAACTTCAAAAGATATTGTGTTTATTCAATATAGTGTTGTATTCATGAATGCTTCGGGAATTAGTCCGAACTCGGGGTATGAATGGTATTAATTAACCAAGTCATCTAAGTCAGCAGAAAGCAAGCTCTCGTGGGAGTAAGGGTCTGTCATGTGTATGTTGTACTAGTTTCCTCTGGGCGACGGGTGTAGAACAACCAGTCTGTCCATTCAGCTATATGCACTCAACGGAGCAAGGGAGATAACTCCTGAATACTAAACTGCCGAACTGTATTCCTGTATGTGATTTCTGTGCATAGCCGAAAACGTTGAATATACGTAGCTGGGGTGAATAACTCCGTGAACCGTATTGGGGTAGACTTGAAAGGTATATCTTTGTAGGTATAAAACATAGCTACATGGTGCGGTGTATATTCAACACGCCATATTCCAATAGAAATTCATGTTTTAACCTTCAAGGAACATTCCATTATACAGACCCCTGGTTGTATTTACGGGTGCGACCTGTGGTGTTCTGTGTGTAACAAACTCGGGTTTCCTTTTTAGCATAAACTGATCCTCAGGGGAGGGGACGGCGGAGGTGGGGTACCCCGGGTTTCTTTCCTGGGCAGAAGTTATACTTATTGAAGACCTTTATACCCTGACTTCAGCCACTGGGCAAAAGCTCTCTCATTTTCAACTGCGTAATTAAAACCCGTATTATTAGGAATAATAATGGGGGTTGTTTACCAATTCCTCAAATAAGTAAATCTACTGGTTTATCATGGCACAGATATAGTCATTCCGTAGCACCCCCCACGTAGGTTTTGTTTGACTTCTTTTTCATGAAGATCAACATCTCCCGGTCAATTAAATACCTGATGTAGTTATCTACGGTGGTGCCTAAGTTTGCTACATGCAATTGTTTGATGCTGACTGGTTTTGAAAAATTTAAAACCGAAATGGGGGTAGGGGTAATTCAGCCCTAATATTTTTAGTACCCCTGCGCTTCGCGATCTGAAACTTACACAAATTTACCTCCGAATAATGACCTTTCAAATAAAACAGTCCAAATTCCTCTAACTAATATAGCCACGTCATAGTGACGTCATAAGCTCGAGCAGCCTTTGTCTCATGAGTTTTGGGAAATATTTTCTCCGATTTTCTCCGTTTCTTTCGCAGTAATCCATTCTTGATGATATTTGACATATAATCTTGAAAGAAATATGTCTCCCGCTTAATTCTAGATCAGATACCTCTTTCTACTAAGTCCCGTTTGACCTCAGCATGGATTCATATAGATGTTATCCGGTCATGACACCATTAAATTCAAATGGGGGTAAGGGAGATTACCCTCCCATATTTTCTTTAGTTCGCTGTTTATCATACTGAAATGCTCCACGCATTGCTTTTGGATATTGACCTGAAAGGTAGAGTAACCAGACTTCCGGTAACTTCTTTAGTTTCGTCGCTATGACGTCATGAATCTAGAAATTGTATTTTTTCTTTATTTGTGTCTGATTATCGCGCCTTGTTCTGTTTTTTCTTTCTTTATTTCTATAAAATATTATGCTTATATCTGGATAGTGTTTCAAAATGTTTCATTTGAACCAAGTGTCGTACAGAAGTAGATTATCATGATTTTGTGGGAGACAAACTCATAATCTGGCCCGAAATAAGACAGAAAAACAAAATCTGATTAAGGGTGTCCCACAAAAATCGAGGTTAGTTGGAATTCCTCATCTCTCTTGTCCACTCAAGCTTATTTTGTGAAAACTTGGATTATAATGAACTTGGCATGGGTACACGTAACTTTAATACAATCACAGCAAGGGATTGGGAGGAAACATTAATTGTAATGAATAAGAAACGACTTTATTGCTGGATATTGTCTGTTTGCTCAATCTTGTTTGCAATGAAATATGGGTAGAATCGAAATGGCGATCGTGTTGGGATGATCTGATATCTCGGTAAACTAAGATGGTATAGGGGCCGTGAGGATACTTCATATTCTCCACATGAACAGCTGCAATAAAAGCGCGGCAGAGATACTTAGGCTACGTTGGAGAATCCACCTCATTCTTGGGTCTGACTGTGAGGTGCCGAGGGAAGCTGAGTCATATGGTGGCCTTTTAGTTGCCAGACGTCGTCAATTTTTCCCCACCTTTCTGCATATCGCTCCAATTACAAGCGTCTAGTCCGGCATTCATAATCCAGCCGTCGTCCATTAGAGAATATCCGCGTCCATAATCCAAAGACCTATTCCATTTCCATATAACAGTATTAGCACCAAATTCAAAAAGACAAAAGTATACATAAACATAGGCTTGTTTCCTGCAAGAGAGAAGCGGTCAACAGTTTTCAATGATACCGGCAAGACATCATGATGTTCCAAAATATCAACCGGGTATCGCTGATCAGTATTCTTAATCCATAATATTCGTTATAGAGTCGTCATCTAAAATAATGTACCAGTCACGCTTTTACTAGACTGTTCATATGAGTACCATGAGGATCTTGAAGTACATGGGCTCATACGGTCTTAGCCCCGGGTTAAGCGGAATTAGACACATGTTACGAAACGCAGCGCCATATATCTTGCACGCTACGTTCGTATTTTGCTATCAGTTTGCGATATGTATCGCCAAATTTGAGAAAGTTTGAGTGGAGGCGCTTGCAGGAATAGCCCTGTTCTGCAAGTTTCTGCAACAATGTTTTGTGACGTTGATTGAAATCGTCACAATTAACACAGGATCTAGCAAATGCTACTAGGGGAGATATGTATACGCCATATGCAGGTTCCACTGGAATATTACTGTCCAGAAAGGGATAGTTTACGATGTCGAAATTGTAATCATCTCTTTTGTCATAAAGTCGACGAGAGAGAATGCCCTCTTCATTTTTGTAGAGATAGAGATCTAAATAAGATGTGCCTGTAGGGCTATCTGTAGTTTCCTTCAAATCCAGTGAAGGTGGATATATATCCTTCACTGCGTCAATTATATAGCGATTATCCACAGCGAGAAGATCGTCTATATAGCGTTTGGTGAATGAGAAGGAACGGGCTTTGAATGGATCGGTTTTTGAAAGCGCCTGCATATAGTCATATTCATAAGAGAACAGATACAGGTCAGCCAACAGGGGTGCACAATTAGTACCCATTGGAATACCTATATGCTGCTGATATATTGTGTTGCCAAATTTCACATAGATATTTTTAATGAGAAATTCAAGCAACTCTATAAACAAAGAAACATCCCATGAATGATATCTCTTGTATGTAGTCGAGCTAAAGAATGCTTTATGGCTTCCGACATTAATATATCTACGATCAGTTTTCTTGAACACAGATACTATTAATGAACTTAGACGGTCAATAAGGTCCTGATGAGGGATTGTAGTATAGAGAGTCGAGAAATCCCATGTGGATACATGTCTGTACGGTATGTGACCTTTAGCATCAAACTCTTCCGTAAGACATTTTGAGTTTTTCAATATCCACATACACTCAACGCCAGAGTTCTTAGAAATAGTGGCGCAATACCTTTCCCAAAATGAGGGGCACGACCATCCCATTCGGACCAAGATCGCATTTCGTCACCACTCGTACTGATGACGTCACCGCTGACGCCACAGTTGACATGAAAATCTTCAAGATGACACCTCAAACGGTCATTCATAGTAGCGCCCCCTGGCCTCTCGATATAGAAACTGAAGACCCCATGTTGTAGCCCATGACATACTCTCCCATTATGCCTATTTACAAACTCGAGATGTTTATATTATTGGCTCTGGCAAGGTAGACCGCTATTCAGATCGACCAGACCGCTATTCAGAGCGACATGTTAACCCTATTTGGCCTGGGTGATTTGGCGTGTATCGCAGCCGGGGCGGGGGGGGGGGAGGGGGAGGGAAGTGCCCCTCTATATATTTTCGCTATCGCTAAAGCTGGAGGGCTGAAAATTACCACACTATATCATTGCGTCAAGCTCTCCTAGATGGCCGTCATGATGACGCCAGTGTGATTTTGTTTTTTCTTCGTAAAAGCTGCACGATAAATTAGTAAATAATAATCTGAGAGGAAATAAAATAGATTCCACTCACTTTTCCATGCAGAGAAGCAATAAATTTGAAGAAATATGACGAAAACATCACTTTTCTGGTAGCCTATATGGCCGCCATGTTGAATTTAATCATGATCCTCTGCCCGGGTGGTCATGCAAATAGACTCAAAATGACCCCAATATGATAATGTAAAAGTCACGAAGTTTCAGCTCTTAATTGTTTTGTGGTTCCGGATATAGGAGCAAAAAACCAACAGGGGGCGGAAAATGTCCCCCCAGGCCAGGTAGGGTTAAAGGTCATTCATAGTAGCGGCCCTGGCGCTCGATATAGGAACTGAAGACCCCATGTTGTAGTCCATGACATACTGTTCCATTATGCCTATTTACAAACTCGAGGTGTTTATATTATTGGCTCTGGCAAGGTAGACCGCTATTCAGATCGGCCAGACCGCTATTCAGAGCGACATGTTAACCCTATTTGGCCTGGGCGATTTGGGGTTTACTACAGCCGGGAGGGGGGGGGAAGTGCCCCTCTATATATTTTCGATATCGCTAAAGCTATAGGGCTGAAAATTACCACACTATATCATTGGGTCAAGCTCTACAAGAAAATGTAAGAAATCCAAGATGGCCATCATGATGACGTCACTATGACGTCAGTTTCAAAAACTTTTTTCGGTCAGAATTTTCGATTTTTTTTTTCTTTTTTTTTTTCGTAAAAGCTGCAAGATAAATTAGTAAATAATAATCTGTTAGGAAATAAAATAGGTTCTACCCACTTTTCCATACAGAAAAGCAATACATTTGAAGAAATGTGACGAAAACATCACTTTTCTGGTAACCCACATGGCCGCCATTTTGAATTTACCCATGATCCGCTGCTCGGGTGGTCACGCAAATAGGCTCAAAATGACCCCAATAGTATAATCTAAAAGTCACGAAGTTTCAGCTCTCAATTTTTTGGCGTACCGGAGATAGGAACAAACATCCTACAGGGCAGGAAAGTCCCCCCCCCCCAGGCCAGGTAGGGTTAAAGGTCGTTCCCTGGCACCCGATATAGGAACTGCAGATTCCATCTTGTAGCCCATGAAATACTCTCTCATTATATCTATTTACAAACTCGAGGTATTCAAACTAATGGCTCTGGCAAGCTAGACCACTATTCAAATAGGTCAGACCTATTTTCAGACCGATATTTAAGCGGTCATTCATAGTAGCGCCCCCTGGAGACCGGCATAGGAAATGAAGACTCCATCTTGTAGCCCGTGACATACTCTCTCAACAAGCCTATTTTCAAGATCCAAGCATTTATATTTTCGGCTCTGGCAAGTTAGACCCCTATTCAGATAGGCCAGACCAGTATTAAGATATGACCGACGGCTATTCAGACCGGCATACAAACGGTCATTCGAAGTAGCGCCCCCTATCGTCCCATGCAGGGACCGAAGACTCCAACTGGTAGCCAATGAAATACTTTCTCATTATACATATTTATAAGTTCGAAATGTTTATATTATTGTCTCTGGCGATCTAGACCGCTATTCAGATAGTCCAGTCCGCTATTCAGACCGACATGTAAACGATCATTCATAGTAGCGCCCGCTGGCGACCGATATAGGAACTGAATAGCCCATCTTGTAGCCAATGACATACTCTCTCAACATGTCTATTTTCCAACACCAAGCATTTATGTTTTCGTCTCTGGCAAGCTAGATCGCTATTCAGATAGGACAGACCACTATTCAGATATGCCAGACCGCTATTCAGACCGGCATGTAAACGGTCATTCGTAGTAGCGCCCCCTAGCGTCCAATGTAGGGACTGAAGACTCCAACTTGTAGCCAATGAAATACTCTCTCACTAATCCTATTTATAAGTTCGAAGTGTTTATATTATGGTCTCTGGCGATCTAGACCGCTATTCATATTGGACAGACCGCTATTCAGACCGATATGTAAACGGTCATCCATAGTAGCGCCACCTGGCGCCCGATAAACGAACTGAAGACTCCATCTTTTAGTCGATGGCATGCTCTCTCGACATGCCTATTTTTAAGATCCAAGCATTTATATTTTCGGCTCTGACAAGCTAGACTGCTAATCAGATAGGCCAGACCGCTATTCAGATAGGTCAGACCGCTATTCAGACCGGCATATAAACGGTCATTCGTAATAGCGGCCCCTAGCGTCCGATGTATGGACTGATGACTCCAACTTGTAGCCCATGAAATACTCTCTCATTATACCTATTTATAAGTTCGAAGTGTATATATTATTGTCTCTGGTGATCTAGACCGCTATTCAGATATGCCAGACCGCTATTCAGACCGGCATGTAAACGGTCATTCGTAGTAGCGCCCCCTAGCGTCCGATGTAGGGAGTGACGACTCCAACTTGTAGCCCATGAAATACTCTCTCATTATACTTATTTATAAGTTCGAAGTGTACATATTATTGTCTCTGGTGATCTAGACCGCTATTCAGATATGCCAGACCGCTATTCAGAACGGCATGTAAACGGTCATTCGTAGTAGCGCCCCCTAGCGTCCGATGTAGGGACTGAAGACTCCAACTTGTAGCCAATGAAATACTCTCTCATTATACCTATTTATAAGTTCGAAGTGTTTATATTATTGTCTCTGGCGATCTAGACCGCTATTCAAATATGGCAGACCGCTATTCAGACCGACAAGTGCACGTTCATTCATAGTAGCGCCACCTGGCGCCCGATAAAGGAACTGAAGACTCCATCTTTTAGCCGATGGCATGCTCTCTTGACATGCCTATTTTTAACTTCCAACCATTTATATTTTCGACTCTGACAAGCTAGACCGCTATTCAGATAGGTCAGACCGCTATTCAGACCAGAACGTAAACGGTCATTCGTAGTAGCGCCCCCTAGCGTCCGATGTATGGACTGATGATTCCAACTTGTAGCCCATGAAATACTCTCTCATTATGCCTATTTATAAGTTCGAAGTGTATATATTATTGTCTCTGTCGATCTAGACCGCTATTCAGATATGACAGACCGCTATTCAGACCGGCATGTAAACGTACATTCGTAGTAGCGCCCCCTAGCGTCCGATGTATGGACTGAAGACTCCAACTTGTAGCCAATGAAATACTATCTCACTATACCTATTTATAAGTTCGAAGTGTTTATATTATTGTCTCTGGCGATCTAGACCGCTATTCATATTGGACAGACCGCTATTCAGACCGATATGTAAACGGTCATCCATAGTAGCGCCCCCTGCCGCCCGATAAAGGAACTGAAGACTCCGTCTTTTAGCCGATGGCATGCTCTCTCGACATGCCTATTTTTAAGATCCAAGCATTTATATTTTCGGCTTTGACAAGCTAGACCGCTATTCAGATAGGACAGAGCGCTATTCAGATAGGTCAGACCGCTATTCAGACCAGCATGTAAACGGTCATTCGTAGCAGCGCCCCCTAGCGTCCGATCTAGGGACTGAAGACTCCAACTTGTAGCTAATGAAATACTCTCTCATTATACCTATTTATAAGTTCGAACTGTTTATATTATTGTCTCTGGCGATCTAGACCGCTATTCAAATAAGACAGACCGCTATTCAGAACGACATGTAAACGGTCATTCGTAGTAGCGCTCCTTAGCGCCCCATGTAGGGACTGAAGACTTCAACTTGTAGCTAATGAAGTACTCTCTCATTATACCTATTTATAAGTTCGAAGTGTTTATACTATTATCTCTGGCGATCTAGACCGCTATTCATATAGGACAGACCCCTATTCAGACCGACATGTAAACGGTCATTCGTAGTAGCGCCCCCTGGCGCCCGATAAAGGAACTAAAGACTCCATCTTTTCGCCGATGGCATGGTCTCTCGACATGCCTATTTTTAAGATCCAAGCATTTATATTTTTGGCTCTGACAAGCTAGACCGCTATTCAGATAGGCCAGACCGCTATTCAGATTGGTCAGACCGCTATTCAGACCGACATGTAAACGGTCATTCGTAGTAGCGCCCCCTAGCGTCCGATGTCAGGACTGATGACTCCAACTTGCAGCCCATGAAATTCTCTCTCATTATACCTATTTATAAGTTCGAAGTGTATATATTATTGTCTCTGGCGATCTAGACCGCTATTCAGATATTGCAGACCGCTATTCAGACCGACCTGTAAACGGTCATTCGAAGTAGCGCCCCCTAGCGTCCAATGTAGGGACTGAAGACTCCAACTTGTAGCTAATGAAATACTCTCTCATTATGCCTATTTATAAGTTCGAAGTGTTTATATTATTGTCTCTGGCGATCTAGACCGCTATTCAAATAAGACAGACCGCTATTCAGACCGACATGTAAACGGTCATTCGTAGTAGCGCCCCCTAGCGTCCGATGTAGGGACTGATGACTCCAACTTGTAGCCAATGAAATACTCTCTCATTATACCTATATATAAGTTCGAAGTGTTTATATTATTGTCTCTGACGATCTAGACTGCTATTCAGATATGCATGACCGCTATTCTGACCGACCTGTAAACGGTCATTCGTAGTAGCGCCCCCTAGCGTCCGATGTAGGGACTGAAGACTCCAACTTGTAGCCAATGAAATACTCTCTCACTAATCCTATTTATAAGTTCGAAGTGTTTATATTATGGTCTCTGGCGATCTAGACCGCTATTCATATTGGACAGACCGCTATTCAGACCGATATGTAAACGGTCATCCATAGTAGCGCCACCTGGCTCCCGATAAACGAACTGAAGACTCCATCTTTTAGTCGATGGCATGCTCTCTCGACATGCCTATTTTTAAGATCCAAGCATTTATATTTTCGGCTCTGACAAGCTAGACTGCTAATCAGATAGGCCAGACCGCTATTCAGATAGGTCAGACCGCTATTCAGACCGGCATATAAACGGTCATTCGTAATAGCGGCCCCTAGCGTCCGATGTATGGACTGATGACTCCAACTTGTAGCCCATGAAATACTCTCTCATTATACCTATTTATAAGTTCGAAGTGTATATATTATTGTCTCTGGTGATCTAGACCGCTATTCAGATATGCCAGACCGCTATTCAGACCGGCATGTAAACGGTCATTCGTAGTAGCGCCCCCTAGCGTCTGATGTAGGGAGTGACGACTCCAACTTGTAGCCCATGAAATACTCTCTTATTATACCTATTTATAAGTTCGAAGTGTTTATATTATTGTCTCTGGCGATCTAGACCGCTATTCAAATATGGCAGACCGCTATTCAGACCGACAAGTGCACGTTCATTCATAGTAGCGCCACCTGGCGCCCGATAAAGGAACTGAAGACTCCATCTTTTAGCCGATGGCATGCTCTCTTGACATGCCTATTTTTAACTTCCAACCATTTATATTTTCGATTCTGACAAGCTAGACCGCTATTCAGATAGGTCAGACCGCTATTCAGACCAGAACGTAAACGGTCATTCGTAGTAGCGCCCCCTAGCGTCCGATGTATGGACTGATGATTCCAACTTGTAGCCCATGAAATGCTCTCTCATTATGCCTATTTATAAGTTCGAAGTGTATATATTATTGTCTCTGTCGATCTAGACCGCTATTCAGATATGACAGACCGCTATTCAGACCGGCATGTAAACGTACATTCGTAGTAGCGCCCCCTAGCGTCCGATGTATGGACTGAAGACTCCAACTTGTAGCCAATGAAATACTATCTCACTATACCTATTTATAAGTTCGAAGTGTTTATATTATTGTCTCTGGCGATCTAGACCGCTATTCATATTGGACAGACCGCTATTCAGACCGATAGGTAAACGGTCATCCATAGTAGCGCCCCCTGCCGCCCGATAAAGGAACTGAAGACTCCGTCTTTTAGCCGATGGCATGCTCTCTCGACATGCCTATTTTTAAGATCCAAGCATTTATATTTTCGGCTTTGACAAGCTAGACCGCTATTCAGATAGGACAGAGCGCTATTCAGATAGGTCAGACGCTATTCAGACCAGCATGTAAACGGTCATTCGTAGCAGCGCCCCCTAGCGTCCGATCTAGGGACTGAAGACTCCAACTTGTAGCTAATGAAGTACTCTCTCATTATACCTATTTATAAGTTCGAAGTGTTTATACTATTATCTCTGGCGATCTAGACCGCTATTCATATAGGACAGACCCCTATTCAGACCGACATGTAAAGGGTCATTCGTAGTAGCGCCCCCTGGCGCCCGATAAAGGAACTAAAGACTCCATCTTTTCGCCGATGGCATGGTCTCTCGACATGCCTATTTTTAAGATCCAAGCATTTATATTTTTGGCTCTGACAAGCTAGACCGCTATTCAGATAGGCCAGACCGCTATTCAGATTGGTCAGACCGCTATTCAGACCGACATGTAAACGGTCATTCGTAGTAGCGCCCCCTAGCGTCCGATGTCAGGACTGATGACTCCAACTTGCAGCCCATGAAATTCTCTCTCATTATACCTATTTATAAGTTCGAAGTGTATATATTATTGTCTCTGGCGATCTAGACCGCTATTCAGATATTGCAGACCGCTATTCAGACCGACCTGTAAACGGTCATTCGTAGTAGCGCCCCCTAGCGTCCAACGTAGGGACTGAAGACTCCAACTTGTAGCTAATGAAATACTCTCTCATTATACCTATTTATAAGTTCGAAGTGATTATATTATTGTCTCTGGCGATCTAGACCGCTATTCAAATAAGACAGACCGCTATTCAGACCGACATGTAAACGGTCATTCGTAGTAGCGCCCCCTAGCGTCCGATGTAGGGACTGATGACTCCAACTTGTAGCCAATGAAATACTCTCTCATTATACCTATATATAAGTTCGAAGTGTTTATATTATTGTCTCTGACGATCTAGACTGCTATTCAGATATGCATGACCGCTATTCTGACCGACCTGTAAACGGTCATTCGTAGTAGCGCCCCCTAGCGTCCGATGTAGGGACTGAAGACTCCAACTTGTAGCCAATGAAATACTCTCTCACTATACCTATTTATGAGTTCGAAGTGTTTATATTATTGTCTCTGGCGATCTAGACCGCTATTCATATAGGACAGACCGCTATTCAGACCGACATGTAAACGGTCATTCGTAGTAGCGCCCCCTGGCGCCCGATTAAGGAACTGAAAACCCCATCTTTTAGCCGATGGCATGCTCTCTCGACTTGCCTATTTTTAAGATCCAAGCATTTATATTTTTGGCTCTGACAAGCTAGACCGCTATTCAGATAGCCCAGACCGCTATTCAGATTGGTCAGACCGCTATTCAGACCGGCATGTAAACGGTCATTCGTAGTAGCGCCCCCTAGCGTCCGATGTAGGGACTGAAGACTCCAACTTGTAGCCAATGAAATAGTTTCTCATTATGCATATTTATAAGTTCGAAGTGTTTATATTATTGTCTCTGTCGATCTAGATCGCTATTCAGGTATGCCAGACCGGTATTCAGACTGGCATGTAAACGGTCATTCGTAGTAGCGCCCACTAGCGTCCGATGTAGGGACTGATGACTCCAACTTGAAGCCCATGAAATACTCTCTCATTATACCTATTTATAAGTTCGAAGTGTATATATTATTGTCTCTGGCGATCTAGACCGCTATTCAGATATGCCAAACCGCTATTCAGACCGACCTGTAAACGGTCATTCGTAGTAGCGCCCCCTAGCGTCCAATGTAGGGACTGAAGACTCCAACTTGTAGCTAATGAAATACTCTCTCATTATGCCTATTTATAAGTTCGAAGTGTTTATATTATTGTCTCTGGCGATCTAGACCGCTATTCAAATAAGACAGACCGCTATTCAGACCGACATGTAAACGGTCATTCGTAGTAGCGCCCCCTAGCGTCCGATGTAGGGACTGATGACTCCAACTTGTAGCCAATGAAATACTCTCTCATTATACCTATATATAAGTTCGAAGTGTTTATATTATTGTCTCTGACGATCTAGACTGCTATTCAGATATGCATGACCGCTATTCTGACCGACCTGTAAACGGTCATTCGTAGTAGCGCCCCCTAGCGTCCGATGTAGGGACTGAAGACTCCAACTAGTAGCCAATGAAATACTCTCTCACTATACCTATTTATGAGTTCGAAGTGTTTATATTATTGTCTTTGGCGATCTAGACCGCTATTCATATAGGACAGACAGCTATTCAGACCGACATGTAAACGGTCATTCGTAGTAGCGCCCCCTGGCGTCCCGATTAAGGAACTGAAGACCCCACCTTTTAGCCGATGGCATGCTCTCTCGACATGCCTATTTTTAAGATCCAAGCATTTATATTTTTGGCTCTGACAAGCTAGACCGCTATTCAGATAGCCCAGACCGCTATTCAGATTGGTCAGACCGCTATTCAGACCGGCATGCAAACGGTCATTCGTAGTAGCGCCCCCTAGCGTCCGATGTAGGGACTGAAGACTCCAACTTGTAGCCAATGAAATAGTTTCTCATTATGCATATTTATAAGTTCGAAGTGTTTATATTATTGTCTCTGTCGATCTAGATCGCTATTCAGGTATGCCAGACCGGTATTCAGACTGGCATGTAAACGGTCATTCGTAGTAGCGCCCACTAGCGTCCGATGTAGGGACTGATGACTCCAACTTGAAGCCCATGAAATACTCTCTCATTATACCTATTTATAAGTTCGAAGTGTATATATTATTGTCTCTGGCGATCTAGACCGCTATTCAGATATGCCAGACCGCTATTCAGACCAGCATGTAAACGGACGCGGATATTCTCTAATGGACGACGGCTGGATTATGAATGACGGACTAGACGCTTGTAATTCGTAGTAGCGCCCCCTAGCGTCCGATATAGGGACTAAAGACTCCAACGGTCATTCGTGGTAGCGCCCCCTGGCGGCCGATAAAGGAACTGAAGACCTCATCTTTTAGCCGATGGCATGCTCTCTCGACATGCCTATTTTTAAGATCCAAGCATTTATATTTTTGGCTCTGTAGTGAGGCAGATATGTGAAATAATTGTGGCTTTCGTGGTAAAAGCACCAAAATTGGCACAGTTGATGATCAGAAGGTACTTAATGATTCCAGATATAGGGCCAAGCTCAATTTTTTCTTTTATGCCCGTAAACTGAGAAAATCCAAGATGGCCACCATGTGCGTCGTGAAAATTTATTAAACGGCATATCTGCTTGAATACATGTCACAAAAACATGAATAAAATGTTGTTTTATATGTTTTCGTACAAACGGAAGTCATTGCTGATGCAGAAATATGATAATTTATCATATTTTATAACTTCAAGACATGCGTTCAGAATATCTATATTAACCAGTCCATATGTGATCAATTTGATGATCAGTAGACACTAAACAATTTAAGATACAGTGTCATTACGATTTTGTGCAATATCAGCTATATGTGTGAACATCAAAGATTGTGTCCATACGATTCACGCATAACAAGAAGTACCATATCGTAGTCACTTAAGAACATACATATCTCAATGCAATATTATTTTCTATATGTTTTCATAAACACAAATAATCGGGCAATCGACAGAAATGCATTGCAATCATAATTATATACGAATGCATGCGAAATAGCTGCAGTTTATGAACAAAACCCAAAATTTGTCCGATCCCCTAAGCAAATATCATTATATGAACATTTTTATTATTTCCCCAGATATAAGGCTTCCAATACCAAACTGCACCGAAAACCAACATAGATACGCCATCAAGAAACGCCACAATCATGCAAACCAAAACAACATATTATTATGACAAATAAATCTGTGTTTCTCTTCTTGCAGATGACTGATTAGAACCACCATGCCAGCAAAGAAGCGATGTAAGATTGTACAAGATGACAGTCTGCAACCATCTACGTCGACAGCCGACAGCCGGCCATCACCATATGGATTGGAGCCGTTGTGCCCTGTGCCAGGTACATTCATCAGAAGTGCTCCACTGCCCAGCAAGGTCGAAGAGGACAGATGATGGGGCTTGGTAAGACCGCGTGGGTGACATTTTAACAAAGTTCCGAGACTTAGGCGAACAGCCAATTTCTGTGGACATAGCTCTGTTTGGCGATGGAATCTCTCAGACACTTGCCAAATATAGTGCCCAGTGGCACACATCTTGCCGTTTGAAATGTTCTTCAAGTCGACTGGCACGACTAGAGTCGCGAACAATACCTCCATGTGACACCCGAGATCGCCCTTACACGCGGCGCCATGTTGCATGCGAAGATGTAACATCAAAAGGTGACACATGTTTCTTCTGTGACGAAGGTGCAACAGAGAGTGCCCCTCTGCACGATGTTTGGCAAGTGTCTGAGAGATTCCATCGCCATCATCTAACAGAGCTATATCCACAGAAATTGGCTGTTCGCCTAAGTCTCGGAATTTTGTTAAAATGTCACCCACGCGGTCTTACCCAGCCCCATCATCTCTCCTCTTCGACCTTGCTGGGCAGTGGAGCACTTCTGATGAATGTACTTGGCACAGGGAACAACGGCTCCAATCCATATGGTGATGGTCGACTGTCGTCGTAGATTGTTGCAGACTGTCATCTTGTACAATCTTACATCGCTTCTTCGCTGGCATGGTGGTTCAAATCAGTCATCTGCAAGAAGAGAAACACAAATTTATTTGTCATAATAATATGTTGTTTTGGTTTGCTTGATTGTGATTCTTGATGGCGTATCTATGTTGGTTTTCGGTGCAGTTTGGTATTGGAAGCCTTATATCTGGAGAAATAATAATGATATGATGAATGATATTTGCTTAAAGGATCGGACAAATTTTGGGTTTTGTTCATAAACTGCAGCTATTTCGCATGCATTCGTATATAATTATGATTGCAATGCATTTCTGTCGATTGCCCGATAATTTGTGTTCATGAAAACATATAGAAACTAATATTGCATTCAGATATGTATGTTCTTAAGTGACTACGATATGGAACTTTTTGTTATGCGTGAATCGTATGGACACAATCTTTGATGTTCACACATATAGCTGATATTGCACAAATTCGTAATGACACTGTATCTTAAATTGTTTAGTGTCTACTGATCATCAAATTGATCACATATGGACTGGTTAATATAGATATTGTGACGCATGTCCTGAAGTTATAAAATATGATAAATTGTCATATTTCTGCATCAGTAATGGCTTCCTTGTGTACGAAAACATATAAAACAACATTTTATTCATGTTTTTGTGACATGTATTCAGGGAGATATGCTGTTTAATAGATTTTCACGACGCACATGGTGGCCATCTTGGGATTGTCTCAGTTTACGGGCATAAAAGAAAGAATTGAGCTTGGCCCTATATCTGGAATCATTAAGTACATTCTGATCATCAACTGTGCCAATTTTGGTGCTTTTAGTACAATTCACATATCTGCTTCACTATGGTGGCCATCTTGAATTTTGCCATTTCTGGGCATCCACGGAGAAAATTTAGCTTGGCCCTATATCTAAAATCGTTTACTATATAATAAACTTCAAATGTGCCAATTTTGGTGCTTTTACCACCAAACCCACAATCCTCCTGTACTTTGCCACATATCCGCCCCACTACTGACAAGCTAGACCGCTATTCAGATAGGCCAGACCGCTATTCAGATTGGTCAGACCGCTATTCAGACCGGCATGTACACGGTCATTCGTAGTAGCGCCCCCTAGCGTCCGATGTAGGGACTGAAGACTCCAGCTTGTAGCCAATGAAATAGTTTCTCACTACGCATATTTATAAGTTCGAAGTGTTTATATTATTGTCTCTGGCGATCTAGACCGCTATTCAGGTATGCCAGATCGGTATTCAGACCGGCATGTAAACGGTCATTCGTAGTAGCGCCCCCTAGCGTCCGATGTAGGGACTGATGACTCCAACTTGTAGCCCATGAAATACTCTCTCATTATACCTATTTATAAGTTCGAAGTGTATATATTATTGTCTCTGGCGATCTAGACCGCTATTCAGATAGGACAGACCGCTATTCAGACCGACATGTAAACGGTCATATATAGTAGCGCCCCCTGGCGTCCGATAAAGGAACTGAAGACTCCATCATTTAGCCGATGGCATGCTCTCTCGACATGCCTATTTTTAAGTTCCAACCATTTATATTTTCGGCTCTGACAAGCTAGACCGCTATTCAGATAGATCAGACCGCTATTCAGACCGGCATATAAACGGTGATTCGTAGTAGCGCCCCCTAGCGCCCGATGTAGGGAGCGAAGACTCCATCTTTTAGCCGATGGTATGCTCTCTCGACATGCCTACTTTTAAGTTCCAACCATTTATATTTTCGGCTCTGACACGCTAGACCGCTATTCAGATAGGCCAGACCGCTATTCAGTTAGGTCAGACCGCTATTCAGACCGGCATGTAAACGGTCATTCGTAGTAGCGCCCCCTAGCGTCCGATGTAGGGACTGATGACTCCAACTTGTAGCCAATGAAATAGTTGCTCATTATACCTATTTATAAGTTTGAAGTGTTATAGTATTGTTCCTAGCGATCTAGACCGCTATTCAGATAGGACAGACCGCTATTCAGACCGGCATGTAAAAGGTCATTCGTAGTAGCGCCCCCTAGCGCCCGATGTAGGGACTGAAGACTCCAACTTGTAGCCAATGAAATACTCTCTCATTATACCTATTTATAAGTTCGAAGTGTTTATATGATTGTCTCTGGCGATCTAGACCGCTATTCAGATAGGACAGACCGCTATTCAGACCGACATGTAAACGGTCATATATAGTAGCGCCCCCTGGCGCCCGATAAAGGAACTGAAGACTCCATCATTTAGCCGATGGCATGCTCTCTCGACATGCCTATTTTTAAGTTCCAACCATTTATATTTTCGGCTCTGACAAGCTAGACCGCTATTCAGATAGGCCATTCCGCTATTCAGATAGATCAGACCGCTATTCAGACCGGCATATAAACGGTCATTCGTAGTAGCGCCCCTAGCGTCCGATGTAGGGACTGAAGACTCCAACTTGTAGCCAATGAAATACTCTCTCATTATACCTATTTATAAGTTCGAAGTGATTATATTATTGTCTCTGGCGATCTAGACCGCTATTCGGATATGCCAGACCGCTATCCAGACCGGCATGTAAACGGTCATTCGTAGTAGCGCCCCCTAGCGCCCGATGTAGGGACTGAAGACTCCAACTTGTAGCCAATGAAATACTCTCTCATTATACCTATTTATAAGTTCGAAGTGTTTATATTATTGTCTCTGGCGATCTAGACCGCTATTCAGATAGGAAAGACCGCTATTCAGACCGACCTGTAAACGGTCATTCGTAGTAGCGCCCCCTAGCGTCCGATGTAGGGATTGAAGACCCAACTTGTAGCTAATGAAACACTCTCTCATTATACCTATTTATAAGGTCGAAGAGTTTATATTATTGTCTCTGGCGATCTAGACCGCTATTCAGATAGGCCAGCCCGCTATTCAGACCGGCATGTAAACGGTCATTCGTGGTAGCGCCCCCTAGCGTCCGATGTAGGAACTGAAGACTCCAACTTGTAGCTAATGAGATACTCTCTCATCATACCTATTTATAAGTTCGAAGTGTTTATATTATTGTCTCTGGCGATCTAGACCGCTATTCGGATAAGACAGACCGCTATTCAGACCGACATGTAAACGGTCGTTCGTAGTAGCGCCCCCTAGTGTCCGATGTAGGGACTGATGATTCCAACTTGTAGCCCACGAAATACTCTCTCATTATACCTATTTATAAGTTCGAAATGTATATATTATTGTCTCTGGCGATCCAGATCGCTATTCAGATATGCCAGACCCCTATTCAGACCAACATGTAAACGGTCATTCGTAGTAGCGCCCCCTAGCGCCCGATGTAGGGAGCGAAGAATCCATCTTTTAACCAATGGTATGCTCTCTCGACATGCCTATTTTTAAGTTCCAACCATTTATATTTTCGGCTCTGACACGCTAGACCGCTATTCAGATAGGCCAGACCGCTATTCAGTTGGGTCAGACCGATATTCAGACCGGCATGTAAACGGTCATTCTTAGTAGCGCCCCCTAGCGTCCGATGTAGGGACTGATGACTCCAACTTGTAGCCAATGAAATAGTTTCTCATTATACCTATTTATAAGTTCGAAGTGTTTATAATATTGTCTCTGGCGATCTAGACCGCTATTCAGATAGGACAGATCGCTATTCAGACCGACATGTAAACGGTCATATATAGTAGCGCCCCCTGGCGCCCGATAAAGGAACTGAAGACTCCATCATTTAGCCGATGGCATGCTCTCTCGACATGCCTATTTTTAAGTTCCAACCATTTATATTTTCGGCTCTGACAAGCTAGACCGCTATTCAGATAGGCCATTCCGCTATTCAGATAGATCAGACCGCTATTCAGACCGGCATATAAACGGTCATTCGTAGTAGCGCCCCTAGCGTCCGATGTAGGGACTGAAGACTCCAACTTGTAGCCAATGAAATACTCTCTCATTATACCTATTTATAAGTTCGAAGTGATTATATTATTGTCTCTGGCGATCTAGACCGCTATTCGGATATGCCAGACCGCTATTCAGACCGGCATGTAAACGGTCATTCGTAGTAGCGCCCCCTAGCGCCCGATGTAGGGACTGAACACTCCAACTTGTAGCCAATGAAATACTCTCTCATTATACCTATTTATAAGTTCGAAGTGTTAATATTATTGTCTCTGGCGATCTAGACCGCTATTCAGATAGGGCAGACCGTTATTCAGACCGACATGTAAACGGTCATATATAGTAGCGCCCCCTGGCGCCCGATAAAGGAACTGAAGAATCCATGTTTTAGCCGATGGCATGCTTTCTCGACATGCCTATTTTTAAGTTCCAACCATTTATATTTTCGGCTCTGACACGCTAGACCGCTATTCAGATAGGCCATTCCGCTATTCAGATAGGTCAGACCGCTATTCAGACCGGCATGTAAACGGTCATTCGTAGTAGCGCTCCCTAGCGTCCGATGCAGGGACTGAAGACTCCAACTTGTAGCCAATGAAATACTCTCTCAATATACCTATTTATAAGTTCGAAGTGTATATATTATTGTCTCTGGCGATCTAGACCGCTATTCAGATATCCCAGACCGTTATTCAGACCGGCATGTAAACGGTCATTCGTAGTAGCCCCCCACTCCCTCGTCCGATATAGCGACTGAAGACTCCAGGTTGTAGCCCATGACATACTCTATCATTATGCCTATTTATAAGTTCGAAGTGTTTATATTACTGTCTCTGTCGATCTAGACCGCTATTCAGATAGGACAGACCGCTATTCAGACCGACATGTAAACGGTCATTCGTAGTAGCGTCCCCTAGCGTCCGAAGTAGGGACTGATGACTCCAAGTTGTAGCCCATGAAATACTCTCTCATTATACCTATTTATGAGTTCAAAGTTTATATATTGTTGTCTCTGGCGATCTAGACCGCTATTCAGATATGCCAGACCGCTATTCAGACCAGCATGTAAACGGTCATTCGTAGTAGCGCTCCCTAGCGTCCGATGTAGGGACTGAAGACTCCAACTTGTAGCCAATGAAATACTCTCGCACGATACCTATTTATAAGTTTGAAATGTTTATATTATTGTCTCTGGCGATCTAGACCGCTATTCAGATAGAAAAGACCGCGATTCAGATCGACATGTAAACGGTCATTCATAGTAGCGCCACCTGGCGCCCGATAAGGAAACTGAAGACTCCATCTCTTAGCCGATGGCATGCTCTATCGACATGCCTATTTTTAAGTTCCAACCATTTATATTTTCGGCTCCGACAAGCTAGACCGCTATTCAGATAGGCGATTCCGCTATTCAGATAGGTCAGACCGCTATTCAGACCGGCATGTAAACGGTCATTCATAGTAGTCCCCCCCCTCCCTCGTCCGATGTAGGGACTGAAAACTCCAGCTTGTAGCCCATGACATACTCTATCATTATACCTATTTATAAGTTCGAAGTGTTTATATTATTGTCTCTGGTGATCTAGACCGCTATTCAGATATGCCAGTCCGCTATTCAGACCGGCATGTAAACGGTCATTCGTAGTAGCGCCCCCTAGCGTCCGATGTAGGGACTGAAGACTCCAACTTGCAGCCAACCTATTTATAAGTTCGAAGTGTATATATTATTGTCTCTGGCGATTTAGACCGCTATTCAGATATGCCAGACCGCTATTCAGACCGGCATGTAAACGGTCATTCGTAGTAGCCCCCCTCCCCCCTCCCACGTCCGATGTAGGGACTGAAGACTCCAGCTTGTAGCCCATGACATACTCTATCATTATACCTATTTATAAGTTCTAAGTGTTTATAGTATTGTCTCTGGTGATCTAGACCGCTATTCGGATAAGACAGACCGCTATTCAGACCGACATGTAAACTGTCGTTCGTCGTAGCGCCCCCTAGTGTCCGATGTAGGGACTGATCATTCCAAATTGTAGCCCACGAAATACTCTCTCCTTATACCTATTTATAAGTTCGAAATGTATACATTATTGTCTCTGGCGGTCCAGACCGCTATTCAGATATGCCAGACCCCTATTCAGACCGGCATGTAAACGGTCATTCGTAGTAGCGCCCCGTAGCGCCCGATGTAGTGAACGAAGACTTCATCTTTTAGCCGATGGCATTCTCTCTCGACATGCCTATTTTTAAGTTCCAACCATTTATATTTTCGGCTCTGACACGCTAGACCGCTATTCAGATAGGCCAGATCGCTATTCAGTTAGGTCAGACCGCTATTCAGACCGGCATGTAAACGGTCATTCGTAGTAGCGCCCCCTAGTGTCCGATGTAGGGACTGAAGACTCCAACTTGTAGCCAATGAAATACTCTCTCATTATACCTATTTATAAGTTCGAAGTGATTATATTATTGTCTCTGGCGATCTAGACCGCTATTCGGATATGCCAGACCGCTATTCAGACCGGCATGTAAACGGTCATTCGTAGTAGCGCCCCCTAGCGCCCGATGTAGGGACTGAACACTCCAACTTGTAGCCAATGAAATACTCTCTCATTATACCTATTTATAAGTTCGAAGTGTTAATATTATTGTCTCTGGCGATCTAGACCGCTATTCAGATAGGGCAGACCGTTATTCAGACCGACATGTAAACGGTCATATATAGTAGCGCCCCCTGGCGCCCGATAAAGGAACTGAAGAATCCATGTTTTAGCCGATGGCATGCTTTCTCGACATGCCTATTTTTAAGTTCCAACCATTTATATTTTCGGCTCTGACACGCTAGACCGCTATTCAGATAGGCCATTCCGCTATTCAGATAGGTCAGACCGCTATTCAGACCGGCATGTAAACGGTCATTCGTAGTAGCGCTCCCTAGCGTCCGATGCAGGGACTGAAGACTCCAACTTGTAGCCAATGAAATACTCTCTCAATATACCTATTTATAAGTTCGAAGTGTATATATTATTGTCTCTGGCGATCTAGACCGCTATTCAGATATCCCAGACCGTTATTCAGACCGGCATGTAAACGGTCATTCGTAGTAGCCCCCCACTCCCTCGTCCGATATAGGGACTGAAGACTCCAGGTTGTAGCCCATGACATACTCTATCATTATGCCTATTTATAAGTTCGAAGTGTTTATATTACTGTCTCTGTCGATCTAGACCGCTATTCAGATAGGACAGACCGCTATTCAGACCGACATGTAAACGGTCATTCGTAGTAGCGTCCCCTAGCGTCCGAAGTAGGGACTGATGACTCCAAGTTGTAGCCCATGAAATACTCTCTCATTATACCTATTTATGAGTTCAAAGTTTATATATTGTTGTCTCTGGCGATCTAGACCGCTATTCAGATATGCCAGACCGCTATTCAGACCAGCATGTAAACGGTCATTCGTAGTAGCGCTCCCTAGCGTCCGATGTAGGGACTGAAGACTCCAACTTGTAGCCAATGAAATACTCTCGCACGATACCTATTTATAAGTTTGAAATGTTTATATTATTGTCTCTGGCGATCTAGACCGCTATTCAGATAGAAAAGACCGCGATTCAGATCGACATGTAAACGGTCATTCATAGTAGCGCCACCTGGCGCCCGATAAGGAAACTGAAGACTCCATCTCTTAGCCGATGGCATGCTCTATCGACATGCCTATTTTTAAGTTCCAACCATTTATATTTTCGGCTCCGACAAGCTAGACCGCTATTCAGATAGGCGATTCCGCTATTCAGATAGGTCAGACCGCTATTCAGACCGGCATGTAAACGGTCATTCATAGTAGTCCCCCCCCTCCCTCGTCCGATGTAGGGACTGAAAACTCCAGCTTGTAGCCCATGACATACTCTATCATTATACCTATTTATAAGTTCGAAGTGTTTATATTATTGTCTCTGGTGATCTAGACCGCTATTCAGATATGCCAGTCCGCTATTCAGACCGGCATGTAAACGGTCATTCGTAGTAGCGCCCCCTAGCGTCCGATGTAGGGACTGAAGACTCCAACTTGCAGCCAACCTATTTATAAGTTCGAAGTGTATATATTATTGTCTCTGGCGATTTAGACCGCTATTCAGATATGCCAGACCGCTATTCAGACCGGCATGTAAACGGTCATTCGTAGTAGCCCCCCTCCCCCCTCCCACGTCCGATGTAGGGACTGAAGACTCCAGCTTGTAGCCCATGACATACTCTATCATTATACCTATTTATAAGTTCTAAGTGTTTATAGTATTGTCTCTGGTGATCTAGACCGCTATTCGGATAAGACAGACCGCTATTCAGACCGACATGTAAACTGTCGTTCGTCGTAGCGCCCCCTAGTGTCCGATGTAGGGACTGATCATTCCAAATTGTAGCCCACGAAATACTCTCTCCTTATACCTATTTATAAGTTCGAAATGTATACATTATTGTCTCTGGCGGTCCAGACCGCTATTCAGATATGCCAGACCCCTATTCAGACCGGCATGTAAACGGTCATTCGTAGTAGCGCCCCGTAGCGCCCGATGTAGTGAACGAAGACTTCATCTTTTAGCCGATGGCATTCTCTCTCGACATGCCTATTTTTAAGTTCCAACCATTTATATTTTCGGCTCTGACACGCTAGACCGCTATTCAGATAGGCCAGATCGCTATTCAGTTAGGTCAGACCGCTATTCAGACCGGCATGTAAACGGTCATTCGTAGTAGCGCCCCCTAGTGTCCGATGTAGGGACTGAAGACTCCAACTTGTAGCCAATGAAATACTCTCTCATTATACCTATTTATAAGTTCGAAGTGATTATATTATTGTCTCTGGCGATCTAGACCGCTATTCGGATATGCCAGACCGCTATTCAGACCGGCATGTAAACGGTCATTCGTAGTAGCGCCCCCTAGCGCCCGATGTAGGGACTGAACACTCCAACTTGTAGCCAATGAAATACTCTCTCATTATACCTATTTATAAGTTCGAAGTGTTAATATTATTGTCTCTGGCGATCTAGACCGCTATTCAGATAGGGCAGACCGTTATTCAGACCGACATGTAAACGGTCATATATAGTAGCGCCCCCTGGCGCCCGATAAAGGAACTGAAGAATCCATGTTTTAGCCGATGGCATGCTTTCTCGACATGCCTATTTTTAAGTTCCAACCATTTATATTTTCGGCTCTGACACGCTAGACCGCTATTCAGATAGGCCATTCCGCTATTCAGATAGGTCAGACCGCTATTCAGACCGGCATGTAAACGGTCATTCGTAGTAGCGCTCCCTAGCGTCCGATGCAGGGACTGAAGACTCCAACTTGTAGCCAATGAAATACTCTCTCAATATACCTATTTATAAGTTCGAAGTGTATATATTATTGTCTCTGGCGATCTAGACCGCTATTCAGATATCCCAGACCGTTATTCAGACCGGCATGTAAACGGTCATTCGTAGTAGCCCCCCACTCCCTCGTCCGATATAGGGACTGAAGACTCCAGGTTGTAGCCCATGACATACTCTATCATTATGCCTATTTATAAGTTCGAAGTGTTTATATTATTGTCTCTGTCGATCTAGACCGCTATTCAGATAGGACAGACCGCTATTCAGACCGACATGTAAACGGTCATTCGTAGTAGCGTCCCCTAGCGTCCGAAGTAGGGACTGATGACTCCAAGTTGTAGCCCATGAAATACTCTCTCATTATACCTATTTATGAGTTCAAAGTTTATATATTGTTGTCTCTGGCGATCTAGACCGCTATTCAGATATGCCAGACCGCTATTCAGACCAGCATGTAAACGGTCATTCGTAGTAGCGCTCCCTAGCGTCCGATGTAGGGACTGAAGACTCCAACTTGTAGCCAATGAAATACTCTCGCACGATACCTATTTATAAGTTTGAAATGTTTATATTATTGTCTCTGGCGATCTAGACCGCTATTCAGATAGAAAAGACCGCGATTCAGATCGACATGTAAACGGTCATTCATAGTAGCGCCACCTGGCGCCCGATAAGGAAACTGAAGACTCCATCTCTTAGCCGATGGCATGCTCTATCGACATGCCTATTTTTAAGTTCCAACCATTTATATTTTCGGCTCCGACAAGCTAGACCGCTATTCAGATAGGCGATTCCGCTATTCAGATAGGTCAGACCGCTATTCAGACCGGCATGTAAACGGTCATTCATAGTAGTCCCCCCCCCTCCCTCGTCCGATGTAGGGACTGAAAACTCCAGCTTGTAGCCCATGACATACTCTATCATTATACCTATTTATAAGTTCGAAGTGTTTATATTATTGTCTCTGGTGATCTAGACCGCTATTCAGATATGCCAGTCCGCTATTCAGACCGGCATGTAAACGGTCATTCGTAGTAGCGCCCCCTAGCGTCCGATGTAGGGACTGAAGACTCCAACTTGTAGCCAACCTATTTATAAGTTCGAAGTGTATATATTATTGTCTCTGGCGATTTAGACCGCTATTCAGATATGCCAGACCGCTATTCAGACCGGCATGTAAACGGTCATTCGTAGTAGCCCCCCTCCCCCCTCCCTCGTCCGATGTAGGGACTGAAGACTCCAGCTTGTAGCCCATGACATACTCTATCATTATACCTATTTATAAGTTGTAAGTGTTTATAGTATTGTCTCTGGTGATCTAGACCGCTATTCGGATAAGACAGACCGCTATTCAGACCGACATGTAAACTGTCGTTCGTCGTAGCGCCCCCTAGTGTCCGATGTAGGGACTGATCATTCCAAATTGTAGCCCACGAAATACTCTCTCCTTATACCTATTTATAAGTTCGAAATGTATACATTATTGTCTCTGGCGGTCCAGACCGCTATTCAGATATGCCAGACCCCTATTCAGACCGGCATGTAAACGGTCATTCGTAGTAGCGCCCCGTAGCGCCCGATGTAGTGAACGAAGACTTCATCTTTTAGCCGATGGCATTCTCTCTCGACATGCCTATTTTTAAGTTCCAACCATTTATATTTTCGGCTCTGACACGCTAGACCGCTATTCAGATAGGCCAGATCGCTATTCAGTTAGGTCAGACCGCTATTCAGACCGGCATGTAAACGGTTATTCGTAGTAGCGCCCCCTAGTGTCCGATGTAGGGACTGATGATTCCAACTTGTAGCCAATGAAATACTCTCTCATTATACCTATTTATAAGTTGGAAGTGTTTATATTAATGTCTCTGGCGATCTAGACCTCTATTCAGATAGGATAGACCGCTATTCAGACCGACATGTAAACGGTCATTCATAGTAGCGTCCCCTGGCGCCCGATAAATAGACTGAAGAATCCATCTTTTAGCCGATGGCATGCTCTCTCGACATGCCTATTTTTAAGTTCCAGCCATTTATATTTTCGGCTCTGACACACTAGACCGCTATTCAGATAGGCCAGACCGCTATTCAGTTAGGTCAGACCGCAATTCAGACCGGCATGTAAACGGTCATTCGTAGTAGCGCCCCCTAGCGTCCGACGTAGGGACTGATGACTCCAACTTGTACCCCATGAAATACTCTCTCATTATACCTATTGATAAGTTCGAAGTGTATATATTATTGTCTCTGGCGATCTAGACCGCTATTCAGATATGCCAGACCGCTATTCAGACCGGCACGTAAACGGTCATTCGCAGCAGCGCCCCCTAGCGTCCGATGTAGGGACTGAAGACTCCAACTTCTAACCAATGAAATACTCTCTCATTATACCTACTTATAAGTTCGAAGTGGTTATATTATTGTCTCTGGCGATCTAGACCGCTATTCGGATATGCCAGACCACTATTCAGACCGGCATGTAAACGGTCATTCGTAGTAGCGCCCCCTAGCTTCCGATCTAGGGACTGAAGGCTCCAACTTGTAGCCAATGAAATACTCTCTCACTGTACCTATTTATAAGTTCGAAGTGTTTATATTATTGTCTCCGGCGATCTAGACCGCTATTCAGATAGGACAGACCGCTATTCAGACCGACATGTAAACGGTCATATATTGTAGCTCCCCCTGGCGCCCGATAAAGGAACTGAAGACTCCATCTCTTAGCCGATGGCATGCTCTCTCGACATGGCGATTTTTAAGTTCCAACTATTTATATTTTCGGCTCTGACACGCTAGACCGCTATTCAGATAGGCCATTCCGCTATTCAGATAGGTCAGACCGCTATTCAGACCGGCATGTATTCGGTCATTCGTAGTAGCGCCCCCTAGCGTCCGATGCAGGGACTGAAGACTCCAACTTGTAGCCAATGAAATACTCTCTCAATATACCTATTTATAAGTTCGAAGTGTATATATTATTGTCTCTGGCGATCTAGACCGCTATTCAGATATCGCAGACCGCTATTCAGACCGGCATGTAAACGGTCATTCGTAGTAGCCCCCCACTCCCTCGTCCGATATAGGGACTGAAGACTCCAGGTTGTAGCCCATGACATACTCTATCATTATGCCAATTTATAAGTTCGAAGTGTTTATATTATTGTCTCTGTCGATCTAGACCGCTATTCAGATAGGACAGACCGCTATTCAGACCAGCATGTAAACGGTCATTCGTAGCAGCGCCCCCTAGCGTCCGATGTAGGGACTGAAGACTCCAACTTGTAGCCAATGAAATACTCTCGCATGATAGCTATTTATAAGTTCGAAGTGTTTATATTATTGTCTCTGTCGATCTAGACCGCTATTCAGATAGGACAGACCGCTATTCAGACCGACATGTAAACGGTCATTCGTAGTAGCGTCCCCTAGCGTCCGAAGTAGGGACTGATGACTCCAAGTTGTAGCCCATGAAATACTCTCTCATTATACCTATTTATGAGTTCAAAGTTTATATATTGTTGTCTCTGGGGATCTAGACCGCTATTCAGATATGCCAGACCGCTATTCAGACCAGCATGTAAACGGTCATTCGTAGCAGCGCCCCCTAGCGTCCGATGTAGGGACTGAAGACTCCAACTTGTAGCCAATGAAATACTCTCGCATGATACCTATTTATAAGTTCGAAATGTTTATATTATTGTCTCTGGCGATCTAGACCGCTATTCAGATAGGAAAGACCGCGATTCAGATCGACATGTAAACGGTCATTCATAGTAGCGCCACCTGGCGCCCGATAAGGAAACTGAAGACTCCATCTCTTAGCCGATGGCATGCTCTATCGACATGCCTATTTTTAAGTTCCAACCATTTATATTTTCGGCTCCGACAAGCTAGACCGCTATTCAGATAGGCGATTCCGCTATTCAGATAGGTCAGACCGTTATTCAGACCGGCATGTAAACGGTCATTCGTAGTAGCGCCCCCTAGCGTCCGATGTAGGGACTGAAGACTCCAACTTGTAGCCAATGAAATACTCTCTCATTATACCTATTTATAAGTTCGAAGTGTATATATTATTGTCTCTGGCGATTTAGACCGCTATTCAGATATGCCAGACCGCTATTCAGACCGGCATGTAAACGGTCATTCGTAGTAGCCCCCCCTCCCCTCCTCCCTCGTCCGATGTAGGGACTGAAGACTCCAGCTTGTAGCCCATGACATACTCTATCATTATACCTATTTATAAGTTCGAAGTGTTTATATTATTGTCTCTGGTGATCTAGACCGCTATTCAGATATGCCAGTCCGCTATTCAGACCGGCATGTAAACGGTCATTCGTAGTAGCGCCCCCTAGCGTCCGATGTAGGGACTGAAGACTCCAACTTGTAGCCAACCTATTTATAAGTTCGAAGTGTATATATTATTGTCTCTGGCGATTTAGACCGCTATTCAGATATGCCAGACCGCTATTCAGACCGGCATGTAAACGGTCATTCGTAGTAGCCCCCCTCCCCCCTCCCTCGTCCGATGTAGGGACTGAAGACTCCAGCTTGTAGCCCATGACATACTCTATAATTATACCTATTTATAAGTTCTAAGTGTTTATAGTATTGTCTCTGGTGATCTAGACCGCTATTCGGATAAGACAGACCGCTATTCAGACCGACATGTAAACTGTCGTTCGTCGTAGCGCCCCCTAGTGTCCGATGTAGGGACTGATCATTCCAAATTGTAGCCCACGAAATACTCTCTCCTTATACCTATTTATAAGTTCGAAATGTATACATTATTGTCTCTGGCGGTCCAGACCGCTATTCAGATATGCCAGACCCCTATTCAGACCGGCATGTAAACGGTCATTCGTAGTAGCGCCCCGTAGCGCCCGATGTAGTGAACGAAGACTTCATCTTTTAGCCGATGGCATTCTCTCTCGACATGCCTATTTTTAAGTTCCAACCATCTATATTTTCGGCTCTGACACGCTAGACCGCTATTCAGATAGGCCAGATCGCTATTCAGTTAGGTCAGACCGCTATTCAGACCGGCATGTAAACCGTCATTCGTAGTAGCGCCCCCTAGTGTCCGATGTAGGGACTGATGATTCCAACTTGTAGCCAATGAAATACTCTCTCATTATACCTATTTATAAGTTGGAAGTGTTTATATTAATGTCTCTGGCGATCTAGACCTCTATTCAGATAGGATAGACCGCTATTCAGACCGACATGTAAACGGTCATTCATAGTAGCGTCCCCTGGCGCCCGATAGATAGACTGAAGAATCCATCTTTTAGCCGATGGCATGCTCTCTCGACATGCCTATTTTTAAGTTCCAGCCATTTATATTTTCGGCTCTGACACGCTAGACCGCTATTCAGATAGGCCAGACCGCTATTCAGTTAGGTCAGACCGCAATTCAGACTGGTATGTAAACGGTCATTCGTAGTAGCGCCCCCTAGCGTCCGACGTAGGGACTGATGACTCCAACTTGTACCCCATGAAATACTCTCTCATTATACCTATTGATAAGTTCGAAGTGTATATATTATTGTCTCTGGCGATCTAGACCGCTATTCAGATATGCCAGACCGCTATTCAGACCGGCACGTAAACGGTCATTCGCAGCAGCGACCCCTAGCGTCCGATGTAGGGACTGAAGACTCCAACTTCTAACCAATGAAATACTCTCTCATTATACCTACTTATAAGTTCGAAGTGGTTATATTATTGTCTCTGGCGATCTAGACCGCTATTCGGATATGCCAGACCACTATTCAGACCGGCATGTAAACGGTCATTCGTAGTAGCGCCCCCTAGCTTCCGATCTAGGGACTGAAGCCTCCAACTTGTAGCCAATGAAATACTCTCTCACTATACCTATTTATAAGTTCGAAGTTTTTATATTATTGTCTCCGGCGATCTAGACCGCTATTCAGATAGGACAGACCGCTATTCAGACCGACATGTAAACGGTCATATATTGTAGCGCCCCCTGGCGCCCGATAAAGGAACTGAAGACTCCATCTCTTAGCCGATGGCATGCTCTCTCGACATGGCGATTTTTAAGTTCCAACCATTTATATTTTCGGCTCTGACAAGCTAGACCGTTATTCAGATAGGGCAGACCGCTATTCAGACCGGCATGTAAACGGTCATTCGTAGTAGCGCCCCCTGGCGCCCGATTTAGGGACTGAAAACTCCAACTTGTAGCACTTGAAATACTCTATCATTATGCCTATTTATAAGCTCAAAGTGTTTATATTATTGTCTCTGGCGATCCAGACCGCTATTCAGATAGGACTGATCGCTATACAAACCGACATATAAACGGTAATTCATAGTAGCGCCCCCTGGATCCCGATAAACGAACTGAAGAGTCCATCTTTGAGCCGATGGCCTGCTCTCTCGACATGCCTATTTTTAAGCTCCAACCTTTTATATTTTCAGCTCTGAGAAGCTAGACCGCTATTCAGATAGGCCAGCCCGCTATTCAGATAGGTCAGACCACTATTCAGACCGGCATGCAAACGGTCATTCGTAGTAGCGCCCCCTAGCATCCGATGTAGAGACTGATGACTCCAACTTGTAGCCCATGAAATACTCTCTCATTATACCTATTCATAAGTTCGAAGTGTATATATTATTGTCTCTGGCGATCTAGAGCGCTATTCATATATGCCAGACCGCTATTCAGACCGGCATAAAAACGGTCATTCGTAGTAGCGCCCCCTAGCGTCCGATGTAGGGACTGAAGACTCCAACTTGTAGCTAATCAGATACTCTCTCATTATGCCTATTTATAAGTTCGAAGTGTTTATATTATTGTCTCTGGCAATCTAGACCGCTATTCGGATAAGACAGACCGCTATTCAGATCGACATGTAAACGGTCGTTCGTAGTAGCGCCCCCTAGTGTCCGATGTAGGGACTGATGATTCCAACTTGTAGCCCACGAAATACTCTCTCACTATACATATTTATAAGTTCGAAATGTATATATTATTGTCCCTGGCGATCCAGACCGCTATTCAGATATGCCAGACCCCTATTCAGACCGGCATGTAAACGGTCATTCGTAGTAGCGCCCCCTAGCGCCCGATGTAGGGAGCGAAGACTCCATCTTTTAGCCGATGGTATGCTCTCTCGACATGCCTATTTTTAAGTTCCAACCATTTATATTTTCGGCTCTGACACGCTAGACCGCTATTCAGATAGGCCAGACCGCTATTCAGTTAGGTCAGACCGCTATTCAGACCGGCATGTAAACGGTCATTCGTAGTAGCGCCCCCTAGCGCCCGATGTAGGGACTGAAGACTCCAACTTTTAACCAATGAAATACTCTCTCATTATGCCTATTTATAAGTTCGAAGTTTTTATATTATTGTCTCTGGCGATCTAGACCGCTATTCAGATAGGACAGACCGCTATTCAGACCGACATGTAAACGGTCATGTATAGTAGCGCCCCCTGGCGCCCGATAAAGGAACTGAAGACTCCATCTTTTAGCCGATGGCATGCTCTCTCCACATGCCTATTTTTAAGTTCCAGCCATTTATATTTTCGGCTCTGACAAGCTAGACCGCTATTCAGATAGGCCATTCCGCTATTCAGATAGGTCAGACCGTTATTCAGACCGGCATGTAAACGGTCATTCGTAGTAGCGCCCCCTAGCGTCCGATGTAGGGACTGAAGACTCCAACTTGTAGCCACTGAAATACTCTCTCATTATACCTATTTATAAGTTCGAAGTGTTTATATTATTGTCTCTGGCGATCTAGACCGCTATTCAGATAGGACAGACCGTTATTCTGACCGACATGTAAACGGTCATATATAGTAGCGCCCCCTGGCGCCCGACAAAGGAACTGAAGACTCCATCTTTTAGCCGATGGCATGCTCTCTCGACATGCCTATTTTTAAATTCCAACCATTTATATTTTCGGCTCTGACAAGCTAGACCGCTATTCAGATAGGCCATTCCGCTTTTCGGATAGGTCAGACCGCTATTCAGACCGGCATGTAAACGGTCATTCGTAGTAGCGCCCCCTAGCGTCCGATGTAGGGACTGAAGACTGCAACTTGTAGCCAATGAAATACTCTCTAATTATACCTATTTATAAGTTCGAAGTGTATATATTATTGTCTCTGGCGATCTAGACCGCTATTCAGATATGCCAGACCGCTATTCAGACCGGCATGTAAACGGTCATTCGTAGTAGCCCCACCCCCCTCCCTCGTCCGATGTGGGGACTGAAGACTCCAGGTTGTAGCCCATGACATACTCTATCATTATACCTATTTATAAGTTCGAAGTGTTTATATTATTGTCTCTGGCGATCTAGACCTCTATTCAGATAGGACAGACCGCTATTCAGACCGACATGTAAACGGTCATTCATAGTAGCTTCCCCTGGCGACCGATATGGTAACTGAACACTCCATGTTCTAGCTCGTGATATACTCTCTGATCAGTCCTATTTACAAGTTCGAAGCATTTGTATTATCGGATCTGGCAAGGTAGACCGCTATTCAGGTAGGCCAGAACGCTATTCGGATAGCCAGAGACTCATAACAGCGCCCCTAGCAGCGACCCCTGGAGTCAGATTTGGAATATGATTATGAAAACATATGATGCAGGACTTTCTCTCTTACTATGCAGAGTTTGGAGTTCAAAATACGCATAATAAAGAAAATACAGATGTTTTTCTCCATATCTGAAGAAATAATGACTGATCCCCTCGAATAACGAACTGCGAACTGCGGTCTAACTTTACGAACGTCATCATATCACAGGCACAGTGTCCTGATGTTCTCACCCACAGGAGACTATATGCAACCACTGCTGACACGGAATGACGGGGTAACTAATCCAACATACATGTATCTGTCAGTTTCACCTAACAGACGTCTGGCTGTGTTGGACCATGAGAGAGGGGGGATCCATGTATACAAGTACCGGTACACAATTCGAATTTAAATACATCATCTGGTGTACAGTATTAAAGCCCATGCATAAAGATTGTCCGATTATGAACATTACTACGATAAACTCTTCGATCAATTAGCGTTTGAATATCGTCAGACTACATATATCTGAAAGTTGGCATTTTAATATTGTCACATTAATATCGTTCGTGTGCGCTCATCGTTTCTCTTCAATTACTCAATGCATCTGTTTCTCCAGAAGACGAGTGAGATTAACTGTTCGATGATTACCATATCACGGACTGTAACTGGGCAATATTACTTAGTTGTTGTGTTACTTGCCTAACATATTAGAGTAGATGTAGAATGATTGCACGCTACACTAACTCCCTGCGCGTAGGACCTACAAACATCTTTGACTGAGGGAAGTATAGGGTATTTCCGTGAGCCGTGATTTGCCTTTGTTTTTGTACGTGAATTAGTTTTACGTGAAACGTAATTTGATTTATTTTCGTTAGCCGTGATCGATCTGATTTTTCTTTTATTTGATTTTTTTTTCTTAGTTTTTTTATTAGTTTTTTTTTCAGGAGATCTGCAAAACGTGTACTTCTGTGACTGTGAACAGTGATTAATGTCTTCTTCGTGAAACGAAAACGATAACCACACGGGACATCAGTAAATTTCTAGCCAGCAACTACATTTCGATATGTAAATAGCATGTATAGTGAATCTTTTCTTAGTTCAGATGCACTGTGAAAACATAGAGTGTTCCGCATAAGATATTTTCATTGTATAAAAGACTGCATGGAACTGGCATGGTAACATTTGTTTTTCATTCTTTCGTAACCCTATCTGGCCTGGGCGATTGGGGTGTGTCGCAGCCTGGCGGGGGGGGGGGTAAGTGCCCCCCTATATATTTTCTCTGCCACTAAGGCTAGAGCGCTGAAACTTACCACACAATATCTTGGGTTCAAGCTCTACCGGCAAATGTAAAAAAATCCAAGATGGCCGCCATGATGACGTCACAGTGAGATCATCCTCTTGGAAGCCATTTTCGGTCTTTTTGGGGTCGATTTTTCGAAATTTTCATTTTTCAGATTTTTCTCTCGAATTTTTTTTTATAAAATAGAGAATAATTAGTTTTGCATGAATAATATACTTTCAAGGCCTTTTCGGCAAGGAAAATGCGAAGAAATGGACCGAAAAGATGAAAAACACGACTTTCGCGGATACCACATGGCCGCCATTTTGAATTTACCCATGATGCTCTACCCAGAGGTATATGAAAATAGACTCAAAATGACCCCAATAAGATGAGCTTAAAAGTCACCAAGTGTCAGCCTCCTCGGTTCTGCCGTTGCGGAGCAGCAGAGAAAAGTTCACTAGTGGGGGCACTTTCCGCCCCCCCCCCCAGGCCAGGTAGTGTTAAAGCCCCATCTTTATCTCCTGTGAAAAATAATTTTTCGTTAAAAAAAATTTGCTATGTATCTACCCGCGAAGAGTCAAATGTCCATTGTATTACCACTGAAACGTAAGTAGACATCCCCCTACTGGTTATGATATTTTTACATTGCGTTGCGTGGGGCTTTCTTGTAGGTTATTATATATAACATATCTATATATCAATATATATTGTTGTACAGCTGATGATGAAGACAGTTAAAGAAGCTCCTGTAACTTATCATGCTAGCATGAGAGACTTGGACAAATGCGGATCGTGTAACCAAACAAGCTTTGGATACGTGTTGTAAGTATATGCCCTGGACAGGGGTTTCGCCACTCGACTAAACAGCATTGTGGCGATAAGCCACACACACTTTCTTTTTTTGCTGTTTTTAATTGTATACAGATGTATATGCAAAGACAATCAGCATCTGACTATTGTGATCAGTTTTGTTGATAGTCAACATTATTATAATTCTGATTGTTTTTGTGTAAATATGTCAATTTAATACCTCTGGGCAAATTTCATTACCATTCTGTGTGCTGTGAAAATAGATTACGAAATCCAACTGCAAATGCATTAATGAATTATTACGACCAAATTAATGAGGACGTTCCATTCCCTGACCCTTCATCCTTATTTCCTTTCTCTAACGAAGTCGAAATTCCAAATACCACCATGGACTAACTCACATGGTGAAATTGATCTAAGTTTCCTCAATAACAAATGTTTTAATCCTGTAGAATTAAATGATATTGATCAGTGCAAATCTTTTACAGATGACAACGAATACGAAATCTCACACTGGCAAAAGATTGATGTTCACCAATCTAACTATTATACCGAAAACTCTTTTTTAGAAGAATCCAAATTATTTAATATCCCACATAATAGCGAATCACTATCCTACTTACACCTAAATGCGAGAACTCTGCGTAAGCACTTCTCTGAAATCACTGGTTTTATATATAACTTACAATTCAATTTCTCTGTCTTAGGATACTCTGAAAGCTGGTTGGACCCCGCAACAGAAAAATTGTTCGATATTCCCAGATACAAACTATTCCCATCATCGAGAAGTAAACGAAAGGGCGGCGGTCTAATACTCTATATCAAAGACACCATTGAATCGTGCCAAGTGCGTGAGGATATGTCATACTGTGATGACAATGGTGAATTTGAATCTCTCTTCCTCGAAATAGATTTTAACAAAACCAAATATATGGTTGGTATTGTATATAGACCTCCTGGCAAAAATGTAAACAGTTTTAATACTCATTTATTGGAAATATTAAGATCATCTGATATTGAAAGAAATAAATGCATTTTAATGGGAGATTTTAATGTTGACCTTTTCAAGACAGATATCCATGCCCCATCGAAAACTTTCTTGATATTCTAAAATCGAACTATTTTTTCCCTCAAATAACTAAATCCACCAGAGTGAAATCACATTCGGCAACATTAATTGACAACATATTCATTAATTTCACGAGGATAACCTCCTGTCGGGGATATTCCTAACGGACATTTCCGACCATTTCCCTATATTTCATATACTGCATTCTTCAAGCAACGTAACACCAGATAAGTCAACAGTATCCCACCGTCGAGTTACTCCTGAATTAAAGGATCTCTTTATACATAGGATGAAGAATGTCACATGGGATAATGTCGTACACGAGGAAAGAGATGTTAACGTAGCTCTGGATAATTTCCTGACAAATTTTGATTCCGCATATAACGAATGCTTTCCTATAGCTACGTTTGAACCGTCGTCTCATCGCATCATTAGACCTTGGATATCGTATGGCATTTTTACTTCCATTCATGAATAAAATAGACTTTATCGGGAATACCTTGTAAACAGGGACGAAAATTCTCATAAACTGTACAGAACCTATAGGAATAAATTGAACAAATTTATACGTTATGCCAAAAAGGTTTATTTCGAACAGAAATTTAATGAGTGTAATCAAGATATCAAAGGAACATGGAAAACCCTCAACTCATGAATCGTAAAAAAGACAAATCAATATCTCGATCTTTTACTATCGATGGGAATGAAACTTCGGATACTACGACCATTGAGGATAAATTCAACGAATATTTCAGTACTGTTGCCTGTACCTTAGATTCCAACATTCTTCAAGTTCAACCAGCTTACAGTGAATTTCTTGGCCCTTCTATTGTCGAAAACTTTGGATTTATCTCTACAACTCCTGCTGATATCTGCAATCTCATTTTGAATTTGAAGTCCGCATCGCCCGGCCTGAATGGTCTTCCTATGTCTTTTGTCAAACTTGTGGCAACTTCTATTTCTGTTCCCCTTGCTCATCTTATGAACCTGTCTTTTCGTTTTGGTATTGTTCCAGATGCATTTAAATCTGCTAAGGTTACACCCATTTTCAAATCTGGTGAACAAACCCTCTTTTCAAACTATAGGCCAATAAAATACTAGAAAAGCTTGCAGTAAATATGATGACCAAATTTCTTGAAGCGAACAATGTAATTTCAGATAATCAGTACGGATTTAGATCAACCACTCAACTGCTCATGTGGCAATTTCTTTGTATGATAAATTGGTTGCAGCAAAGGACGCGAAACAATTTAGTGCCATAACCTTTCTGGATCTATCAAAAGCCTTTGATACGGTCAACCATGATATTCTCCTCTCTAAGCTACACCATTATGGTTTTCGGGACATGGCCAATAATTGGCTCAGGAGTTATCTATCTAATAGAATACAGCGTGTTTCCTACAATAATATACTTTCATCTCCCATGAATATCACATGTGGGGTACCACAAGGTTCGATTCTTGGCCCCCTCATATTTCTCATTTACATTAATGACATAAATAATGCTACAGACCTCCTTCGCATCATCCTATTTGCCGACGACACAAGTGTTGTATATTCCTCTGTAAATCTTGACAATGTCATCAGAATCATGTCAGAAGAACTAGATAAACTCCACATATGGTTTTCGGCAAACCGACTATCTTTGAACGTCAAGAAAACCAAACTCATGATTATCAAGCCCACCAAACAACGTCTACAGCCGCCGCCACATTTAATTATAGCCGTTGAACAGATTGAAGCCGTCGATTGTTTCAAGCTCCTCGGTGTAGTTTTTAATAGCAAGTTAAATTGTAGCCAGAAATACAGGAATCATTAACCACATAAAAAACTCCGTAAACAAGAAAACACTCCTTATTCTGTACTACTCCATGATCTTTCCGTATCTATCGTATTGCAACATCCTCTGGGGGAACACTTATACCATTCACCTGAATCCTTTAATATTGCTTCAAAAGCGTATTGTCCGTAGCATTACCTTCTCGAATAAACGCGACCATACTCAACCCCTATTTTCAGATCTAAAAATCCTGCCAGTTATAAGCTTGAACCTATATAGTTGCTTAAATCTGGTTCATAAGTTCCTATATCATTTTGAGTTTATTCCTGCTCAGTTTCATGATCACTTTACAAAGTTGTCTGAAGTCCATCATTATCCTACAAGAAATCGCGAGGTGAACTTATACAGACCCTTTTATGTATCTATTTTTTCCTATTATACAGTCAGAGTCACGGGACCTCGGGAATGGAACAAGCTCCCCTCAAGACTTAAAAACATAACATCCTCCCCATTGTTTAAATCAAATCTCAAAGCTTTTTTATTTGAAAATTAATCTATTTTCACTAATTTGCCTTTATTGATTATTCCATTGCCTATTGAATGTTCCACTGTCACCAGTTGTCGTTTAGTACTCTGACCAGAGCTATTTCTCATGGGATAGAACAAGCCCATTGGGCTTTATTCCCGCCATAATTAAACCTTCAATGAAGATATGTACTTATTATATTCTTACTTTAATTGGTGAATAAAATTGCATTCATTCATTGATTCATTTATTAGATATAGCATGAGTGAAAACAAGTTGATCGACTGAGGACATAAATCGGCCGGATCCTCAATTGCATGCTGATTGACCATTAATATTGATCAAATATATAATTCTATATTTGTGACTCAAATGGTACTTTAATGACACAATCTTGCCAATTTGGTAACTGATATATTTCGTCAGATGTTTTTATGTTTCCTAACCACCATCGCATGTTAAATTGCTCGCTTACGTTATTTCCAATAACCCGCTTCGGTTCACATATTCATTTATTTATATATGTGTTGGTCTGCGCCCAACAGCCACACTTTTATTCAGAATTCCACTCAACTTCTCCGGGATAACAACGATGTCACAGACAATAAATGTAATTGTATTCAGGTTACCAGCACTCCTCCAATCACAAAGTTAAGACTATGTGCTAGACTTTCAGCTATGGACACAAATTAAAGTTTCACAGTGTGGATTCTCATAGATTTGCCAACCATGTGTGTAATAACTCCAGCGATTATAATTTGCCATAACATAATATACATATGTTAGCCTGAGGAAAAGTTTAGTTGTTTTCAACCTTTGTCCTCGTATAACGATTAAGTTACAAATAATCAAGTGGAGGTGGGTTTGGGGATTTTGAACTGTCTTGAATACGTAAACCAAATTGTCAAACTGTTGGTGGAACAAGCTTGTAGTTATTGCGACTTGAACAGAAGAATGTAATTCAAGAATTTATTTCTGTTGTTTTATTCCATTGTTTATATCTAAAATAAAAACTTATTACTCGTATCGGACTTCAAATTCGTAACTGATCAGTACTATATAACATGTCTGTTTTTGGTTTTGTCTCAAGGTTGCATTCTACGTCTTTTCATTAGGAGCTCTCCTGATCGCCTGTTTGAAATCATTTTCAAGGTATCCAGTTTCGAAAAATAATTATTGATCATATAAATCTTTCATATCCAATATCACCATAATATCTTCTTATCAGAACCGAAATCTCTGAGGAAAAAATTAACAGACAATCTTTAGTAGTCCCTAAATGCTACTGAAAAGATGTTTTGAAGATTTTTTCAATCTGAATTGACATCTTGTGCACCAAATTTTGACAAAATTCAAAGCTGATTTACAAGGTCTTTTATTCAAATTAATATTTATTTTATATGATACAACACCAGGAATGCCATAATAATACACATGAGAAGTTTCAGCTTGATATGATTTGTTTTATTTGACTATAATAAACATTTCCCCTGGAAAATGTAGTTGTTGTTATTCACCTGACATGTTTCTGGTCCTGCTCACAATATTCTGTAACTGTAATTTTCTAGACATCAGTTAGATAATCATCTAGTTCCGCAGCCAGATGAGGATTTTTGGTCAAACCTTGTACTGAAGAGCCCATAATGTTTTTTTGCCTGATTTCATATCTACATACGATGTACAGTAGGAGAAAGAATGGTGCTCACATTGCTCCCTTGAATATTTTGATAAACTTTGATAAACTTTGTATTAATATTTTGTTTTAATATTGCAATCACAGAACAAAATAACCGATATTCTAAGCATTCAATATTTTGAGTCGCGGGAGATAAAATTATCACACTACTTCTCTGAGTTCAAGTTTACGAACTTTTGAATTTGTTATATACGCAATTTTCCTCCTGTAAATTGTGAAATAAATTCAACAAATAACTAGATACAGTCGATCGCATACGATCGAGGAGGCATCCCTTTTGCATGATAAGTAAAGGAAACATTCATCATTTGTGAAGAGACTGAAAACGTTAAACTTACGAATAACGGTTTTAACATGGCCCCCAGGTGGTGCCACCTATAGGCGAATCGGCACCAAAACCAAATGCCAGAAGATAACTTAAAGGAAGGTACCCACATACCAATGTGCAAAGAATCCGTTCAGGTCTTCAGAAGTTACTGTCCGGAAATGCTATTTTACCTTGGCCCACAGATGGCGCCACCTATAGGCGGATTGGCACGAAAAATAATCCCAACTGAGATCTTGAGGCAAGATCCCCTGACATTGGAAATAGAAAATTGAATCTGTTCAGCTTTACCAAAATGTTAGCCCACAGGTGGTGCCGCCTAATAAGCAGATGGATATGAGAAACAATCCCAAGCGAGACCTTCAGGCATGGTGACCATATACCAAATTTGGGAAGAATCCATTCAAGTTTTTAAATGTTATTGTCCGGCAACATAATTTTAATTGGCCCTCAGGTAACGCCACCTATATGTTGATCGCCATGAAAAACAATGCCAAGCGAGATATTCAGGTGAGGTACCCACATACCAAATCTGGAAAGAAACATTTTTAACTGGCACCACCTTTACCCGAATCAACACAAAAGTAATCTCAAGCCAGATCTTGGGGCAAGGTACACACACAACACCAAATTTGGAAAGAAAAAAACCCTTAATGTTTTCAACAATTATTATCTGGGAATGCAATTTTAATTTGTCCCCCAGCTGGCGCCACCTGGAGGCGGATTGGCACGAAAAAAAACAATCCAAAGTAAGATCTTGAGGCAAGGGATCCACTTACCAAATTCGAAAACATTGGGCTCTGCCTGATAAACCGATAACTTTCTGTGGCAATTCATTGAGAGGTGGCAGAATTATACCAAAATTGTAGACTACACAAAAATTTCGACTTTCTGCCAAGCAAAATTGGATACATTTTTTGCTCAAGCGCAATATATGGGGGTAGGGTGAGGGTTAGTTTGGAGACGGAGGGTGGGGATTGGTGCCCAAGGATAGAGCATACTCTCGAGGGTGGTGTAAGCTCCTGATCGGGCGAGGCTTAATTTAGGGGTCATGTCCAATTAATCAAGGCACTTTCTCGATGTCTTCCGAGATGGATCGAAAAATTTCTCGGCTGAATCCGGGAAGGCAGAACCGGCACCCTTGACGCCGTCTCTCGGTTTGCTCCCGGTTCTACATGTATCTCGATCGAAACGTCTCGGTTTTCGAGATGGATACGAAATTGATCGGTAATCTCGAAGGGGGTCCCGGTTTGTATATGTCCGAGTTTCGTTGGATTAAATTGGTCGTTTCTTAGATTTCAGGCGACCAGAGTGTTGTGCGGGTACCACATTTTGAGGGGGGTGGGGGGGGGGGGAGCGATCGTCGTATAAGCATGTCGCAGCCTAAAATAGAATTTCATCTTATTATATGTTTAATCGACTGAATCCAACTGAGAGAAAACGTTTCATTTATCTATATAAATTAAGAATATCAAATTGAATGATTTTCTCAGTCACTAATTGTATATCTGACTAATATCCGACGCGGAATAAATGACACATCAACTGGATATAATCTGAATAATAATGATATGAAAGCATGGTACAATTATTATTCCATAAAATTGTTCTAAACCAAACATGGATCGTTTCAACCGAAAAATGAAGTGTTTGACCGGTGTTTTAACCTCGGTATGTAATTTGTTTTATAATTTAGTATTATTCGCTGGAGATTCCAGTTTACCGAGAATTACTGTTTTGAAATATCATTCAAGTAAGGAGATTATCTCAACAGCGTTTATTTCTGATATAAGCTTGCCTGGTAGAGATTAGCGGAAATAATGACAATCGGAACAAGAGGTGTTGATAATTCACACCGCAGTCGGTCGGTGAAAACCTTCGGTTTGAAACAACAGCGAAGAGAGAGAGGGAAATGAAAGTAATTAGCGCCAAATTCAGCGTGTTTGTGTTTATACCATCCGGTTTCCAATGTATTACCAATCTTTCCTGCGGTCTTGAAAGCTGCTGTATTTCTGAAAACCGGGGAAATCTTTGAAGAGACGTGGTACAATAATTGTTCAAGTCAAGATCCTATCAAATAAGTAATATCAAGCAAAACCTCCCATTCTGATATACTTTCGGACGAACAAATGAGATATTTTATTCCAGACTTGTAGAATTTATTACAATTTGCAGTTCGTGGACATATCTAATAAAGTAATTCAAATTCTAAAACAGGTTCGAAATCATTTACACTTAATAATAATAATGAGCCAACTGAATGTAATTCAGCTGGTGATTTTTTTTTTCACCTTTCCATACATCAAAATTGCGCTGTCACATCAAATATGCGATTACAGATCTCTAGACGGTATAACAAAATAATGTTAAAAGAATCATGTTCAATGTACTTCATTATCCATGGCTTAATGCATATGTACTCGTCGGGATTCGTCTCGCTGCCACAGAGAAGTACATATGGAGCGAGCATACGTCTTCCGAATGATTCAACCTTCAATTGAAGGCATCTCGATTCCATTCTCGAAGCAAGTCGATTTATTTCGAGGGGAATGGAGATAGACTTTTACTTCGAGAGAAAACCGGGAGCAAACCGGGACGACCATCGATAGAGATAAACCGGGACGCTTCGAGACGAGATATTTATCGGTTTTACTCGGTTATCGAGAAACCGTCTCGATCGATTGGACATGATCCCTTACGATATGGACGGCGAGGCTCCGCGCCTCGGAGGTGGGAACAAGCTCTCGAGAGTAGTGGTACGTGTGCATGGAAAGCTCTCTGCACACGAAACAACCACACTGACAATAGCATGCCGTCATATGTCAGTCTGAGGAACCACAAGGTCAGAATTCAGGAAATTGATCATATGCACAGTGTGCACCCAAACTACAGGGACTCAGTTTTAATTGATATAGTAAGTTAAATGTGTGGACACAAATATGGTTTGTGCAAAATCATTTTGGCAAATCACATGATGTGGAATACAATGATTTAATAGCAATATCGAAATGAGTGGTGTCCTTCATTTAAGGCGACATGAAATTCAAAACTAATAGGGGTTCGGTACTGCGGGAACGCCCACCGGTTATTTCATATTGTACTTCTGAAATAAAATAATGAAATGTAGACTACATCTCAAACCTTAGGTAGGTTAGTATGGATAGGTTAGCTGTGGATAGGAAACAAATAGCATCTGGTGCCCCAGGGGTGGGGACATCTCCCCCGAGGGAACACGGACACCCACAGCTAAAGCTACAGGCTCAATATAAATCTGTTCAGTTTTTCAGGAATTATCGTCCGCAAATGAAATTGTAACTGAAGGTGGATCAGCCCATAAAAGATCAAATGATCTTGGGACCTGTACCTCCTGGACTTATGTTATTGAATTAATATATCTATGCCAGTGGCTTTAAAATCTGCAAGGCCACTGGCTCTGTTCAATTCATTTGTGAGAGAAATGTATATACATGCACATGTTACAGGGCCTAATATCACCATACTCTACACAATAGAATGACATGGTTGTAAACCAGGAAGTGGATGAACTTTAATTGCAACTGGATTCAGAGGTCACACATTGAGCCAAAGGCCAGCCAGACAGTGACCTGTTTGAGTCATGACTGTTAGCCAATCACTGATGTGCTATCTATGCAAATGAGAATACAGAATCGTGTACCCAAACACAGACAACCACATTACCAAATGTCCAGATAGAAAATTTGCATATAATAGAAATTGTTGAAACAACACAAGTATCCAGTATCGGACAGAGCTGAACAACAATAGGTGTCTTCCCCTAGACAGGAGCAATATGCACAAGAAACTTGAAGTTGATTGACGAAGGCATTCGGAAGTTATCCGACGGAAAAGATTGAAGGGGATTTTGTATATAAAACCCAGTTCCCTGTTTTGGAGAGCGCTGATAAACAATAGGTGTATTATTCTAGGCAGGACCGATATGCACCACAAAATTGAAGTTGACTGACAAAGGCATTCAACAATTATTCGAAGGAAAGGAAAAGTGGGAAAAAGAAGAAGATGCGGAAGAAGCGGAAGAAGCGGGAGAAAGGAGAAACTGACAAACACATAAGGCATCTCTCGGGATGCCTAATTATGTGATATGGCATAAGATATTTTGGGGACATTTTGAGCTAAAGGGACGAAACTCTTGCAGAAAACGTCATCTTGGATTTACACATGATGCTCCGCCCTGAGGTTTTAGAGACGAAGAGACTCAGCATGACCAAAACGTAATAAGCTCTTCGGTATAAAACACGTAAACTGCCAATGTTATTTTCAGAGCACCAGGGAGAAAATCGTTCAAGGGGCAGATTTCCCCGCCCCATCCTAAGCCTGTTATTCCGGAATCTCAATTTCATATGGTATTATTCTGGTTCCTTTTAAGGACCATGCTTTTACATGTACATCCCTGGAAAAGTTTTACTGTGCGGCTTGTTGCCAAGGAAATCTCAGTTCTAAACTGTACAATTCTATTTTTAAGATGAAATATCAGTGCTTACACATTATTATCTGTTTTAAGGAAATATTTTTTTAATAAGATTTTACTCTGGTTCTGTGCATGTCAAGGTAATTCTTTCTACATTCAATACTACAAAGGAATAGATCATAATTTGCTATATATAGGAAAATGTATACGTTAAAAATGCCGAAGAGCATTGTACATAATTATTTTCTAAATCACCGTTGATGAGAAAACTGCATACATGGAAATCAGCCAAAATATTCGGCAAAAACAAACTTTTCCTGGACAATGACGTCAATATGACGTCACGGGAACGACTATCTTGAATATTGTTTACATTGTGTAGAGTTTCACTCAGAGATATAGTCTAATAAGTTCTATCCTTCTAGGTTCAAGGATATTAAAATTATTCAGATAATAATAAAATGATTCACTACAGTTATTTGATCCAACCGTTGCCATGGAAACAAGGCGTTTTATCAAAACACCCATCGGTGTCGTTATCTGCATGGTCCATACATGGAGTTTATTAAGCTTAATAAAATCCATGGCCCGTGGATACAAAATCACTAAATTACAAGCGCCTGGACTGTCATTCATTATTCAGCCGTCGTCCATTAAATAACCCCCGCGTCCATAATCCAAAGATCTATTCCATATTTCATATAACGGCATTAGCACCAAATTAAAATAAAACAATCAAGGTATACATAAATATATGCTTGTTTCCTGCAATAGGGAATCGGTCAACAATTTTCAATGATGCCGGCAAGGCACCATGATGTTCCGAAAACATCAAATTCGTATCGCTGATCAGCATTCGTAGTCCTTATGATATTCGTTGGAAAGTCATCATCCAGATAAGGATGTGTCCAAGTCACGCTTTGATTGGATCTTCAAGTACAAGTTATGCGACGTAACACCATAGATCTTACACGCTACACCAACAGGGTGCACAATTAGTACCCATTGGAATACCTATTTGCTGTCGACATATTTTGTTGTCAAATTTAACATAAAAAGTTTAGAAAATCAAGCAAATCAAACAAAAGAACATCCCATGAATGATATCCCTTTATGTAGTATACCCAAAGAATGCTTTATGGCTTCTGAAATTAATATATCGGCGATCAGTTTTCTTGAACACAGATACTATACTAAAATATATTGTGGATCTCTACCGCAAGTAATTTGGAATCCACTATGATAATCCTTTTCCACTCTAGTGATATTGTTCATGTGTAAGCGCTGCCCGGTGCCTAATCGTGGCTCAACGTCATGTGGGCAATGAAGTTGTTTCAAACCTCCCACGGTCATGACGATTAAAGATACCGATTTCGGGAGGCTCGTATTCAATTTAATTTTATTGATTTTTGATTTTTTTTTATCTTGGTTGCGTATGGTTGGTTTTAATTTTGTTTCCGTATGGTTGGTTTCATCTTGCTTCCATATAGCTGGGAGTTGCTGTATTACTGATTATCACAGGGAATATAATGTAGCTATAGGGTACCACTTGACGATGAGACTATTGTCTGTGAGATAAAGTAGTTTTTGCCACACAAACTAACAGGGGTGCACAATTAGTAGTACCCGTTGGAATACCTATTTGCTGTTGATATATTTTGTTGCCAAATTTAACAAATGAGGAATTCAAGAAACTCTATCAACAAAGAAACATTTCATGAATGATATCCCTTGTAAGTAATCTAGCCAAAGAATGATTTATGGCTTCTGACAATATATTCGCGATCAGTTTTCTTGAGCACAGATACTATACTAAAAAAACTATTGTGGACCTCTAGCGTATGTAAATTGGAAGACACTATCAGAATCCTTTCCAATTGAGTGATATTGTTCATGTGTAAGCGCTGCCCGATGCCTAATCTTGGCTCGACGCCATGTGGGCAATGAGGTTGCTTCAAACCTCCCACGATCATGATAGTTAAAAATACCGATCTCGGGAGGCTCGTCTTTGATTAATTTTTTTTTCACTTTTTTGGGTTCCATATGGTGGATATCATTTTTAAACAGGGAAAATTCCCTGTTTCTTGCCATGCTAGGTGAACTGGCTTATGGGTAATTTCAGAGGTGCGATCTATCCAAGCGGTATGGTTTTCATTACAACACCCCTGCGCAAAATGAGAGAATGACTGAAAGTTCCGCGTCACTCCGTTTATTGAATGCGCTATGAAGTAGTTCGACCTAGTTTCGAATAATTTCTCTGAATTAATCTCACGACGAGCCGTTTCTAGGTGCAGATATTGAAGAATATGTCGAATGCGTTTCCTGGACAACACTTCTGCTGATATCTTGAGAGATTTTCTTCGAAAGATTGTGTTTTGTCTGTAAACTGGTCAATATGGCACAGGTCGTAGTCACGGAATATGCCCACTTCATCTTCGGTTCTGATAGCCAATGAAATACACCGAATTTACGAAAAGACGTCATGTTTTAAGATCGGCTGAACCGCACTGCCAAAATTATAGTGCAGTCCCGGTGAGAGAGTTTGAAAAGGAGAGACGAGGAGGCAGTTTCGTTTTCGTTCCATCAGTCGACTGGAGAGTTTTGACACTGTGCGAGTGTGACATTCGGACAGATCGAGGTGTGTAAAACGTTTTATACCCGTCACTGAATTCATTACTTGTTTCCCGGCGCACACGTGTTAATATTATCAAATAAATGAATGTTGCAAGTTTCCGCGCTACTGCGTGACTGAAAGCATGCACATGGCATGACTGAAAGCCGCCGTTTTGTGTGCTAAGTTTGAAAACATTTCTTGCAAGGAAAACTTGATTTATTTCATCAAGCGAAAGCATCCTTTTTACTGCAATTTTCAAATTGACTGATCTTATCGTCCTGCATCATTTGTCATCCAGCAAAAGTAATGTTCTTGATTCTTACCACATCCGTAATGACAGCTCGTTGAACAGGTCAGGGAAAAGGACTAACTGGGATATATATCCCAATTGGGATAAAATATCGCAATTTGAATATTTTTTTCATACTTCCATATGTTCAAGCTGGCATATTGTGCTAGTAGTTCTTCTGTTCGTTTAAAGACATACAACAGTGGTTATTGATGGGAAGTATAATGCAACAACAGCATCAAAAAGTATTGCACGTAATTGCAATTGCACAGATAATAATGTCGACGAGAAAAGGTCAGCAAAATTATACAATCGTATTGTCAGTTTTGTGAAGTAGATTCTATCTTGTTTTTGGTAGTTTTGATGCCGAAATCCGACATTGCCGTTTAGTATGAAAATCGGTGAAAATATCCCAATTAGGATATATTTCAATATCCAAACTTTGATTTAATATCTTAGGTGGGATATATACCCAATCTTAATAAATTAATATCCTATCAATGCTCCCCAATCGTATATGTCGCTATGTAGGATCTTACTGATTTCAATTGAATTTTGTGTTCGGAGCGCCCAGCTCATGAATATTTAATAGTCTTATGACATCACAACCGCATTTTAACTACTTTACTTGAGTCGGGCAGGGGGGATAGGTTCATGGACTCAAGGTTACGTCAAGGACGAGCCCATAATTCTACCCCGCATTATGGAGCCAACCTGGCGGGTGGGCGGCAACATCAGAAGATTCCCCCACAGCTTGGCGTGTGCTTCGGCTGAGCCAACCAGAAAGCACTTGTCATTACGTTCCCTTCAAAGCACTATGAAAACCTCTCGGGATCGGTCAACACGCGCCTTACTGCAAGCCGGTTAGATCCTAACAGCGACATATCCAAATGGGGAAGCCGTTAGGAATTAATTTTAGTTAGATTGGATATATACCCCACTTAGTGCTTTGCTCTGACCTGTTGAAGTTGACAAAATAATTTTCCGTTTGGGCCAGGCAGTGGAGGTAAATTTATGTTTTGATGTTAATAATGGTTTTCTGTGTCTGTGATTGAATTTTTTAGTAACGTAAGGGTATTTTTTTCTGTGTGCAATTGCTGGATGGATTTTAAAATAATTATTCGATGTACCGGTAGGCATACGTGTAATCTTGAAGAAGACCTATAGGCTACTTATATTATTTTCTGGTTGTCAATTGCCACACAAATAAATTATGAATATGAATCAGATTCAGTGACTTCATTCTTGTACATGTCTACAATAACAATGTTATTGAGCTTTGGCTGCAGGTTGCTGTGTGCATGAATACATAAACCATGAATGAAAGCTGATCTGCTTCCTGGGCAACAACGTTCACTATGATGCGGACACCGACCTCTGCAATATTGTAGGGTTACTACCAAAATGTTATCTTGTTTAGTTCAGATAATATACAATTTTTAATCTTCGGTGTTGTGTTCTTTATCGGGGAAAGGTAATTTCATTGGGTTGTCAAACAATTGTGATAACAGTTGAACGCCTCAACAAAATTGTTTCCATCGTCCACTGGTACCACATATGCAACTCTCATTTGCCTAGACTTTCTTTACAGTATTGATGAAGTCTCTTCAATAATTAGAGCTAAGCTTCACAAATTCACATCACGTATGCAACGAAAGACACATCAGAAATATATTGAACAGGACCAATTCCTTCCCTGTTTTTTAGCAGCCTTGGATGCTTTCATTTATTTTGGTTCCGTATGGTTGGTTTCATCTTGCTTCCATATAGCGGGGAGTTGCTGTATTATTGATTAACACAAGGAAATTAAGGTAGCCACCAGGTACCACTTGACGTTGAGACTATATCTGGCCTGGGCTTTTGGGGTCTTGTCCAGGCCCGGGAGGGTGGATTTCGCCCCCTAATAATTTGTCTTACCCCTTGAGCTAGGGAGCTGAAACACAGTATATGCTTGTATCAGGCTCTACCAGAAAATATGAAATAAAACAGTTTTTGCCCACCTTTCAATTTGGAGAAAACTGACGAAATCCATCACTTTTCTGATACCTTACATGACCGTCAGCTTGAATTTATCCATTATGTTCTGCTCCAGCGGTTATGCAAATAGGCCGTTAATGATCCCAATATGATGAACTACTAGAGCCTATAGGCTGTTTGATATATCAATGTCTGGGAATCATAGAAACGACTGGTATTTGTCATGCCTGTGATCATCAGCAATACATCTGAACTTCATCACGGGTTTTGGACAAAACCTAAATAGTCAAGTATTGTCTTTTTATCAAAATAATACCAGAAGCAAATGAACTAGAATTCTGTACGTTACAGTTAGACTCGCTGCAATGCATTGGCTACCCAGCCTCCCTTCTAATAACAGTTGTTATGTTCGCAAAAAGATTGGCAAGTTTCATATTCGCATGATTCAAAATAAAAATCGAGTGGTGCATCATTGGAGATGAGCTGATGCTGAAATTTGAATAGCAGTCCTGATCCTCCATCCAGGTCTGTGTACTCCGTACTAGCACATAACAAATAGTACTCAAACGGTCCGTTGAAAAGAAACAGCAACGGATGGATGCATGCTCCGACTTGTTCATAGAAAAGTCAAGCTGATAAGGGAGATATGCTGTAGAATGAACTATTGGTTGTCTTCGAGAGAATGAAACATCGGCGTCTCTCCAGTTTTGCTTACATCTTTGTTCAAAGGGGATGAAATATATGATGCTGACCTAGCTTTTATTTTGCTCAATTCTGAGAAAATATGAGGTCATGAATGTGACTCGCCACTCCTAAAAATTATGACCGATCTTATATCTATGATAAACCCATATATTCTGCCAAGAAACGGCCAGAGATGAGGACTAATCATATGAAACGTACATAATTAATCACACCCATTATCACTGTTAAAACCATAAATGTCTCTCTCTCTCTCATCCATGATCCCCCACATTGTGCTCTTGCATTTCATCTACAATCTTACATGTGTGAGAATGTGAAAGGGTCTAGAATCTAGTCGTGCCAATGCTGTCTAGCTAGTCTTATCTAATGGTACACATTTCCAGTTAATTTGCTTCTAGTATTACATACAGATGCAAAATAGTCCTAAATCACTTAAGCGTGAATTGCCATTATGCCTTATTTAATGACCTTACATTCTTTTCTCAGCAAACAAGTAACAAACAACATAACGTCCTTGAAGGGAGCATGTTCAAAATTGATAACTTTGTGAGAGATTATGAAAGTTATTCCTCATAGAAGTCCTCATAGACTTGAGTTACCAGGGTTTTAGATTAGGCCAAAATTAATCAATAAGGGGCTTCAACATATGTCTGTACATCTGGAATTACACAGGTCCAAATTTCAGGGTTGTTTAATGGCCTTGGTCCAGATTGGTAGCTAGCAATACAGAGAAAGGTCTCAAATTTTGTGCTTACAATAATGTAACATTTGAGACATCATATTCCTACGAAGTTTCAATGATAAACTAAAAGGGGACTAACTCTTTGTAACTAGAAGACCTTGAAACAAGAGACAAGAGCTCACACGCCCAAACTGAATCCGTCAAATGTCAAATACAAGAAAATATTAATTTTCTTTCAAATAGATTCCTTTCAGGTGGGAACATTTTTAATGTGAAGAACGTGATGAAGTAAATCTTTGTTCTCGAGTTAATAAACAGATATAAAGTTCATAAATGACGCCTTTCCCAGTTAAATTAGTAAATGCATGCTTTCTATTTCTCAGCTGTTTATCTGAATGTAGCTGTTTCAGACATGTATTAAACAGGGGAGACAACTCCATGGGATAAATGCCATATACATGTAGGGGAGACAACTCTGTATAGTCCAACCTCATAACCTCATAACTGGATTCAGTTTGGGAGGACTGTGATTTGACATTTGAGCGTGCGAGTGAGTGAATAGAATTTAAGGTCACTTTCAACAATATTTCAGCTTTATTGCAAAGAACCAACTAAGCACCATCCCGCCACGTTGCGTTCCTGCTACTTCAAAGAAGAACTCTTTGAAGCAGCTTGGGACCAGACACCCTCCATCCATCCCATAAAACACTGAGGACAGCACACAAGACACTGACCTTTGAACGCAAATGAATAGGGTTCCTCTTTGCCCTACGTGTAATGTATACATGTATACAAAGTTTGGTACCAATCCATACCTTGGAACTGCAGATATCGCACGAACAACAAATGTTAATGGATTAATGGATGGATAGACGATAGTTGGAGAGAACTCATAATCGTATATATAAGGCCTTGTATTCGATGAGCATATAAAAATGTGACCCAAACAGTTCCTGATTTTTGGGACAGTGACATCTAGACAAATCGTTTATACGCACGATTCTCGTGTTTTTGAACATTTCGGAAATCCTTCAATATAGCGCTACCTAGTAACGAACAAATGCCACGAAAAACAAGCGGGTGAAATCTAAAGTCCTAGGGAGATGGCACATAAGAGTTCAATGGGAAAAACTTTACTCGTGATAATGGTTATGGAGGTTTTGATGTTAAGTCAGATAAATGAGATTTTTCATTTAAATGGCAAATTAATTCGCACCGAAAGGGAACTATCCTGTCGGCAATCCTATATTTATGCTTGGCATATTCACCAGCCAAGTCAACTACATCGCAAAGCTCTCTACGCTGCCTTGACATTCTTGGCTGGTGGCAGAGGAGTACTGCTCTGTGCCACCTAGCGGAAGTTTTAACGATGAGCGATTTTTTGCCTCCAGGAGTTGTTAACGCTCGACCGTGCAGCGCGTCCCAAAAACTGATTCAACTGATCAGAACACCGAAAGTGGCCGTGAAAATGCTTGATGGGGGTTGCCATCTTGGTAATCAACTGCTACGTCACGCGCATTCTGATTGCATGCAGCAAGCCGTCTCTGCATCCCACTCATCGATGAGGATTCACGTTCCTACTTTACTAGAGAAGTATGCCAAGGCAATGTACAGAGCAACGCGATGTACGTAGACTTGGCTAGAGAAGATGGGCAACCTACAATGGAACAGTTTTTAAATATTTTTCCAAGCGAATTGGTGAATTTTCATTTCACGAAAAACTTTTTTTTTGAGACGCAAAAAACTTGAATTTATAGTTATGCCAGCTACACCGAAATCTTTACAGCCCATTGACTATCCTTCGAGACCATTGTAATAAAATTTCAAAGAAATGAGACAAGCCGTTCAGACGAAATCATCCGAGAATGGCTCTGACTACAACGCCACCTAGTGGTGAGCAGCAGGTATCGAAACACAACCCGACAAATTTCCCAGGCCTAAGGAGATAGCACACAATGTCTGACCCGAAAATATTTAACGGTTTCAGAGATATTCACGTTTAAAGTCACGGCGGCGGCGGCGGATCCGGCGGAGCCATTCCTCATGAAAACATAAAAGCATCTACTTTGTGGAAATGCTCTAATTCTTTATGGAAGAGGGTTGGTTAGAGGATTCCGATATGACACTTGATCAAGCTGTTGGTAATCAACTCTTTACCATATCATGGATTAATGACACAAGAATTTCTGGCCAAGCCTACTTGTACATGTATTCATGTCTGGCCCACAAAACTGGCCTAGAAAGCTGTACATGGAAACCACTGGCTTCAGTGGCTGTGTTACTTTGCTGAAGAGGGTCTCAAGGAGGGGGAACACTCAAATTCATTTGCCAAAATTTCCTTTCAAACACAGTGAAAACAAAGAAATGAGGAAAGTGAAGAGGAACATGAAATTGGAAATGCAGTATACAACAATATATACATTAATATTGACCAAACAAGCCATTTCATGTCCAAAAAAATGTGACATACACAGACCAAAAATCAACCAGCATTTTCCTCGTAAAGTCTCTGGTTTAGCAGACGACAGTCTCTGGTCTAGCAGACGACATACTTTTACCTAGAAACAGAAAACCCTAAAAAACAACAACTGAGCACTTGAAAAAACATCAAGACACATCTACTATATTCAGTTTACGTAAAAGAACAACAAAAATAATTCAAAAGACAAAAAACAAAAAACAAGGTTATCAAGAAGAAAAAGCTTCACAACTATTTCTTTCAGCGTGAGATCCTTGTTTTGTGCAAGAGTAAAGCGAGCATTTCCTGTTACAAGAGTTACAGCTCTCCTATTTATATCTGGATGACCCTACAGGGTCATCAGACCCTAACGGGTCTACATCGATATATAAAAATGTCACGGAGTGTTAGCTCTCAATTTTTTGTCGTTCCGGATAGAGAGCAGAGTGTTTGGTGAGAGGGGCATAATGTCCCCAACCCAGGTCTGAAAGGTTTATACATCGGAAAAGAGCACAAACAACATGGATTGATATAAATCTTACATGGATTGATATAAATTTTGATAATTTGATTACATTTTAGCCGATTTTTGTCGCAAAGCAAACAATCTCTTCTGACACATTTTCGCCAGTCAACCTACTTGGTCCTCATTAACGACATTGCTAACGTCACAAACAATGTTAGAAAAGGTTATAACTGTACACAAAGAGACTCGCACATCCAAATAATCAACACACAAGTGAACAACACGGTGCTACAGTGTACCGACAACCTCAAACTACAGTACTACCTCAGAGCGAACACCGTAAACGTCTGAACAGTATCAACTTGATAACTTTGATGAATGATATTCTTATTATCAATCTACTATTAATATATATTATCGGGTTCATTCACTTTTAGTAAATTATCGGTCGCATTGAAACTTGTTCGACGGTCCTGTAGAATGCACAGCAAGGTGTGAATTGAGATCAACATGTCCAAAAGAGGCATACATTCGAAGTTTCTCAAATTACGTGACAAAGATCGTACACCGACTGCAAAATACGATCGATTTCTGACGCTAAGTTTCGTAATCTGTGTCTAATTCCGCTTAACCCGGGCTGGGCATCGCTTGGACATGTAATGGTTACATGACGACGCGACACAATGTATGCGAAAGATTGAAAAGATCGCCAATAGTTGGCATACATTGTCGAGAGTCTATTTTATAACTGTTTGATCCAATGATCATCTGAACTCGAGTGTGGAACGCCACATCTCTTGCCCGATTCCACGGAAAAGAAGTCAGCCGTGATGTACGTAAACTACACCATATGCGGTATTTGAAATACACCACGAGTAAGTTGTGTGTAGTGAATATATTACAATGAAACGATCAAAGGAAATTCGAGGAGTCATTGGATAACATGTGTTTTACATGTCCATAGTGTTCAAATAAACAATCACTATCAAAGCCTGCCTGAGATACATATATACTCCGGAAACGACTTCGAATTCATTGAGATAAACAATAATGATCAGTGATTGTAATAATGATCAGTGATTGTATGTATAGAACATCACCATGTCTTGCTGAGATCATTGAATTACAAGTGTGTGGTCCGTCATTCATTATTCAGCAGACGTCCATCAAAGAATCTCCGCGTCCATAATCCAAAGGCCTATTTCATGTAACAGCATTAGCAGTAAATGAAAAAAAGCCAAATTTTCTTTTGACCGCTATGGTTAACAACCAACCACAAAAATTCGAAATTTGCATTGTTAAAGATTAATGATTATTAAAGATTACAATCATATTAAAACTGTTGACCGCTTCTCTCTTGTAGGAAATCATCTTGTGTTTTTTTAATAGTTTTAGTTCATACACATTTGGAATTGGTGCTGTCATACAAAATAGGTCTTTCGATTATTGACGCAGAATTTTTTTATAGACGACGGCTGAATATTGAATGTCGGATCTGACGCTTGCTGTTTTCATTAAGAGCTTTCCTACATAAGCTGAAATTTGTATGAAACAGATTTATTCTTTTGTCGCGTCTACTGAGAGATTCGGTACTATGTTGGCCAGCTTCAAATGTGAATCGACTTCGAATTCTCGCTTGTGAGGTGCGAAGAAGGCGTATTATCTTATTTATATTCCAAGTAGCGTCAAAAGTAGTAAATTAAACGCTTTAGAGGGCACTTTCGGCAAATAATCGTCAGTCCAAATGTTTCTCAGCGATATTGGCGTCAGTGGACAGGCAGAAGTTATTAAATCAAATACTATTAACAGTAAACATTGTAACGACAATCTTCCATCTTGGAAATCAGCAATCTTTTATACGCCCGTTGCTAGATGCCCATCATATTGGGCTATTCAACAGCATACACATTACGAGATTAAGCCAGGTCTTTTTGGTTTGAAAAGCATACAGTAACGGGGTAAACATCAAACTGCTTTTGATCAAATAATTCGGTTGTAGTATCCGGCAAAAGAGAATTTTCAGAAAATTTTAATTCCCTGCATGAACGTTCACAAAATATATAATTCTTCTTTGGACAGACCTATTACATCATCGCTCTTGAAAATGTCACTGGGTGAAATGTACTGGTTTCCAAAAATGCGGATTCTTGGCGGAAACCAGTTGGAAACTGTAACACCCCATTTCCAGCCTGTTTCCGTGATGCGGAAACCAGTGGAAACAGGTGTTTTTGTTTCCGCCAAGAATCCGGTGCACGGAAACTGGACAGAAACCTGTTGTTAAGTTTCCGCCCAAATTACGCTTCACCGGAAACGGGTGGGAAACTGATGTTAGTTTCCGCTCTGTTTCCAATGCATCGGAAATGGAGCGGAAATGGACCGGAAACTGCTATCAAGTTTCTAGCCTGTTTCCGGTTGCGCAGAAACAGGTCGGAAACTGACATAGGTTTCCGCTAAGATTCCGGTGCACGGAGACTGGACGGAAAGCTGTCCTTAAATTTCCGCCCAGATTACGCTTCAGCGGAAACGGGTGGGAAACTAATGTTAGTTTCCGCTCTGTTTCCAATGCATCGGAAATGGAACGGAAATGGACCGGAAACTGCTATCAAGTTTCTAGCCTGTTTCCGGTTGCGCAGAAACAGGTCGGAAACTGACATAGGTTTCCGCTAAGATTCTGGTGCACGGAGACTGTACGGAAAGCTGTCCTTAAATTTCCGCCCAGATTACGCTTCAGCGGAAACGGGTGGGAAACTGATGTTAGTTTCCGCTCTGTTTCCAATGCATTGGAAATGGACTGAAAACTGGTGCTGGAGTTTCAGACCTGTTTCCGCTCGAGCAGAAACAGCTCGGAAACCAACGCGAGTTTCCCCCATGTTTCCAATCCAGCGGAAATAGACTGGAAACTGCTATTCAAGTTTCCAGCCGGTTTCCAGCCGGTTTCCGCTTGAGCAGAAACAGATCAGAAACTGACCTAGGTTTCCGCCCAGATTCCGGTACATGGAAACTGGACAAAAACTGACGTCAGTTTCCGCTCTGTTTCCAATGCAGCGGAAATGGACCGGAAACTGCTATTATACAATATTATACAACTTCGACATGGGCGAGAAATTTTGTGCAAATATATTCTAGTATTACTGCTATAAATGGAAAGAAATGTTTGTCAAGATGAGGTTGCAAGGATGGATGCCAGTACAAAGGAAATATCTTTTCGAGTCTGACCCAGGGCAAACCTTTCAATTTTGCTGATGACAACTCTGTTTTAGTCAGCGGACATGATAAACATGAAGTTATATGTAAAATTAAATCTGAAAGCTCGAATGTAATAAACTGGTAACGAAGTCCAAAATAATAGTGGACTGTCTCGACTTTCCCTCAAAATATAGAATAGAGAAAACAAACCAATGCAAATAGTATTGAAAAATTGCGTATTTTCAATGAAAATATTCATTGCCAACTAACTAATTGTTCATATTTTATCCATCTCATGAGCCGCATACTGAAGGAATGTTCTGAAAATGAAAACATATTGTTCGGAATGGTTGTCCATGCTCATACGTTGACAAGAGCAGACAGCGTTCTGAGGAAATTTCCTCAAAATCGCAATCTATCTTCCATGTCTACCGGCTGAGTAACATCGCTCGGAAGGATATGTAGCTATGGCCAGGACGTTTTGAGGAAATTTCCTCAAAATAGCAGTCTATCTTTCATGTCTGCCGGCTGAGTATGTCGTTTGGAATCATTCTTCATGAAGACATGTGTTGAGAAAATGATAATTTTGTAGCTAATGACAGGGCCTCCAAAACTTAGAATAATCATTTCGATTGATATTTGATTTTGAGGAAATTTCCTCAAAAGGAAAATATATTGTTTGGAATAGCTGCCTATGCTCATACGCTGAACATAGGTTATTCTGAGGAAATTTCCTCAAAATCAAAATCTACCTTTCAGAATAGGGTTCAGTGTTTTTGTTTAGTAACGCCGATAACGCATTTGGGAAATTTGATCCACTGGTCGGAATGACTGTCCATAATTAACAAGGAAAAGTTGCTGGTTAGAGTGTTTGTCCATGTTCATAGACTGAATAAGTTTGAGAGGGTCAATTTTCAATTTACCATTCGGAAAGATAGTCTATGTTATGTGCGTTAACTGTGACAAATCAAATTGTGGGGGATATCCTCAATTGAAATTATCTTTCCGAATGAGTGTCCCTGTTCACGGGCTAAGGATAACGTTTCGGGCAGTTTTGAAGAAATTTCCTCAAAATGGCAATGCATCGTTCAAAATGATTGTCATGAAACATATGTTAATTCTGGCTGTCATTCCCTCAAATTGGAAATCTATCATTCGGAATAGTACTTCATTTCCAAACACTAACTAAATAGAGCGAAACAGATTTTGAGGAAATTTCCTCAAAATTGAAAATCTATCGTTCAGCATAATTATCTAGGTAGAGCAGACAGCTTTTTGAGGAAATTTCTTCAAAATAGAGCGAAACAGATTTTGAGGAAATTTCCTCAAAATTGAAAATCTAACGTTCAGCATAATTATCAGCATAAAGTATCAGTTATATTTGCCATACTTATGTATACCAAGAGTCGTGCAATAAACTTGATTGATTGATTGATCGATAATCATCTAAGTAGAGCAGACAGCTTTTGAGGAAATTTCTTCAAAATGAAAATTACCACAAGGGATGAGCTATACGGCACGTGAGATGATTGAACAAATATCCTCAAAATTAAAATGTGTCGTTCAGAATGTTTGTCCACGAACACTCCCCAGTGATGTTCTTGTCTTGAATTCCAAGACGCCGTCCAAATACATGCTCACTGGTTTTTGGCAAAAGTGGTATGTTGCTGTTTCTAGTTTCAGGGCAATGTACACTTCATTTTCGGTGAATTCTACAAGAATGAAATGTTCGTCAGCCACACGTCGTCGCTTCTCTGGACTACACGTCGTCTCCGAAGAAACCTGAAATCGACAAAGGCAGATATTTCAGCATGTTAATATGTCCGTGTAATGATTTCGTGCTTCCCAATCGAGAGCCCACTATATTTCACGATGTCTGAACTTACAAACATGTAGTGTAAACGTACCATTCAAATGGTGGTAGAAAAACAATGAGGGCGTACCGACAAGAATTCATAAGTAAGTCCATGATGCAAATCATTAGGACAGATGTACAGAAATAAGTTTCTTCACAGATGGCCGTCTTGTTGATCGCCTGGTTGATATCCCCAGATACATAATCTTTGCCTGACAGGATATCTATTAATAATCCCTCTTCTCAGCCCATTTTTTATTTTAATTCTCATAGCGTTTTATCGCTAATATAATTTACAGAAGGTAACAATACAGGAACATGTGATGGACATCTAACGCTTTCATTTTATTCCAACAGACGTTATATGATGATGGGGTCCTACCGAAATATCATCCATTAAAAACATAGACCCATAAGACAATCTCCTATAGTTTATTGGTACAAGCGACTGATATCTATGAGTTTCTGCTGTCTGTTTACTAAGACCAAGGGTGTATGATATGTACATACTGTGACACATTCATCCTTCCTGTTCAGCCCAGCCCTTGCTCTGGCCGCCACACCTTCAGCAGCAGCGGCTCTCTCCTGTGCTTCATTTGTGTCAGTCACCAACTGTAAAATGCGCTCCTTCAAAACATAGACAGATTCAGTTTCAATAAAGCGATTATCTTTGCTGTAAATATGGAGATTCTCGCCTGATCCAGTTGCTAATTATGTCCTATTATTTCTGGTATATCTTGGTGGCTTATAGTGTTTTTCTGTTACGTCATATAATGACCTACATTCATGAGCAAATTTCAAATTCCTAACAGCTTTCCAGTTATAACCCTGTAGTCGCAAAACTGTCGGTGGTTATATCTCGAGAACCAAGGTCAAGGTCAGGCTGAAAATTCAGCGACGTAATACCTGTATCATGGGGGTGCGCATGCACTAAATTACAGATTCCTGCATGGTGTAGCTTTTGAGAACAACGCAAACAATATTTTTCACATTGTGCGATATTCAAGGTCAAGGTCAAATCCCATCGTTTTATAAGTAGCGCCAAAAGAAAGACAATATTGTGCTTACTATCTTGTCATTGTTTCTTGAACGTCAGTGTGCTACTTTGTAAGTAAATGGAAGCCATATTTTCGATATTTGGTTGCTTATCACTTCGAGAATCAAGGTCAAGGCCGAGATCTGATACAAGTGCTGACCTTGTGACATCATGTAGGTCACGTGACCTTATTTTCAGGCTGATCGCATTAGCCGTTCAAGATCTGACCACCGAACTTTCCATTCATTTACAGATGCTCCTGTAAGTCAAAGGTCATTATAAAAATGTTCAGCAATGCTAGGAGTATCAATGCCATACCTTATTTCCTCACAAATAAAGTGTTCAGTAATGCCAGGAGTATCAAGGCCGAACCTTATTTCCTCACAAATAAAGTGTTCAGTAATGTTAGGAGTATCAATGCCGTACCTTATTTCCTCACAAAATAATGGGTTTTGAAAAAAAACATTAAGAAATCGACAGTTACGAGTGTTTTCTCTAACTTAAACGATAGCCCGTTTGCTGTAAAGAGTGTAGATTATTTTTCACGAATCTACACTTCCATAGCCGGTCTGTTCCGTTATGTAATTGGGTGAGTATTATTGTACAATGAAGGTGCAGTTACGTGTCGGCTTCTCGGACTCGGAGTGGTATAGGCCTACTGACATACTTCATGTAAGCAGACATAGAATTTGTCAAGAAATTCAGCACTAAAAAATCAGTGGTCTTGGTGTAAGAAGAAGTGGTATTAGTTGTCTATTTGTTGCACACTTGTGTCCTTTTGGTCAAAACTATCATTTCTCTATGTTGATATTATAATTTTAGTTTTTATCATTTTATTGTCTGGCTTTGTATTTATAAAATTAGCTGGTATTTAGCTGTTGTGCGTGATCTACATATCGCCTGGTTATCTTCGTTTCAGTTTACGTGGCTAAATTAATAATCGTGTTAATATTTTGTCCGTACCGTCCTGACTGCCTTAACGAGTTGTATTGATATGATGGATCCGCCGTAAACAATTTCAGCAGGTCAATTCTCGGTCCATTCGCAACTTCTCGGGGATCTCCGGTTTGAGATGTCCCTCGAAGGCCATTGACGCCATATTGGACTAGAGCGTGGTCACGTGTGCTTCGGTGTCAGGGAACTGTCAGTGACGTCACGGGAATTATATCTTGCCAATACGTGGCGTGTGTACCATTTAAACTGATGGTTTGCTATTGAAACGTGCTTCGAATGAAAAGAATAAACAGTTTTTAAAATATCTGATGCAAATCAGAGACTCGCAGAGAAATATTTGCTGGTCGGGGATTAAGGCTTCTGCGAGAGTGATTGGGCTTCGGAGCCACGTCACATCTGGAGATTCATAGGAAATTCATGTTGTCGTCCCCCGAGCGTAGAATCAGTCCCCTTCGTAGATTTCCGCTCGGGAGTTCCGTATGTTCTCGGTCAACACTTTCGAGGGGACTTCGAGACATGACGGCAGAGTCGCTTACATCTTCATTGATGAGAGCGTCTGCACTGTGTTGGCTTGTGTTTGTTGGTTTGTGTGATTAACTTTTGCCGAAGTAACTTCACCGACCGTGGACATAGCTAAGATTCATAGCGTCTCCCTTCCCTCACCGCTATGCCGACGACAAATACATTTCCCTGATGGAAACTCGAACATTTCCATGGCGCACTTATTACGTTTGCGCCCTACTGGACCTTCATTAACTTGAGAAAATGGGCCGCCATGAATAAAACTACCATAATCGATGTTGTTCCTTCTTCCTTATTCCCGTTTCGATATTCTAAATCGCGATATGTGAAAGTAGTAACCTTCATGAAAATCGATATATTTCGACAACCATTATGTCTTTCGTAACACGAATAGGACCACCCCCCAAAAGTGACGCAAATTCGATTTCTGGGTGATTGGGAGCAACAAATACAAACCCTTTAGAAATGTACTTAATAGCACACATTTTGAAGCATTCTTCTGAAATTTATATTTACAGGGAAAACAATTTATTTGAATAGTGTCCAGTTTTTCATCTGGTTATAGCGTACATGTTATAATTCCAAGTGTCTCCGTAATTGATAGTTGCCCCCACGGTTTGCTAACAATAATTGACTGACCTCACAACAAAATAATTAGGTCCTCCTGACATATTTGAATAATTCAACAGTGAAATCAACCCATCCTGAGCTTCTGTTATATTTCATTTTTCTATTAAAGCAAGTCTGTAGGCTGCAGGAATGTCAATGTGCCATCTAAATATCCAGAACTGGGTCGACATCGGGCCTTACAGACTAGTCTTTTGTGTTAAATGCTGTCATTTACATCTGACGGCGATACAGCTCACCAATCTCCAATGTACGAGTTGTCACAGCGAAACAGCTCACCAATTACCAGTATACGAGTTGTCAGGGCATTTCCATCATAGCTCTAGATTTGTATCTAATACCGCTTATGCCGGTGCTAGGGGCCGTGTGGTCATATCATCCAAGTTGCCACATGAACAGGTACAATAAAAGCGTACCTGGGATACAGCACATATCACGAATCGTTAGATTCTTGGTGTGTGTTTTAGAATAGGTTAACCAGAAGACTATTCTGTAAAGTTATGTGACGCAGTCAGTATGTCGGCACCTCTTCCCACTACCCGTATATGTGTTGTAACTGGTACTCATATATCCGAGCTCCGATGTTACCACAAGTCCATGTGCCCCTGTATGAACTACTCAATGTCACTTCATTACTCTATAATACAAGGAGTCCTATGGAATGCCGAGTATGATACAATACGAGCGTTACAGAAGCGTTATGTTAAATATTAATTTCAAGACGCAATTTATGACAGAACTGCAGCATTTACAAATTAAGTTTAGGAATTAAATCTGAATTAATATTTAATTCTGTATGTGTATATAATTTGCCCGGTAAAAATTGTGATGCTATGAATGGCATTGAGGGGGAATATTCACCAAAACAAGATTAATCAAACATTCCTACCCATTGTCGGACTTTAGACGATATCTTCCGACTGATTTAAAGTGAATACTTTAACCCTCTTCCGAGTGTCAATCTGGGCAGATAAACCAAATGAAAAAAATAATATTCACATTTATCAAATACATTATTTTAGTCAATGCCCCCAGTCAAAAATAAGAATCACAAACGCAGCGTCAACTTTATCTACATGTATCAAACAATGGCAATGAAATATTATTTTTCCCTGGTAGTACTTAATATTAGAATAATCTAAATTTTTCGTATCATATTTCTGTATTTCGCGGGTGAATTTGACTTTATGTTGGGCTAATATCACTCCGACTGTATTGTTTTGACATTTGTATATGAATATGACGCTGCATTATACTCCTTTTACTTCACTGGGTTAATGCCGATTGACAGCCCTAATGACTAAAATAACATACAAAATAAATGTAAGTGTACAATTATTTTTTTCAGTTTTCTTCCTTCGGTATCTTCTCAAAAAGACTGACAAGAGCTGGGAAAATTTGATTTTCAGGTGAAAGTCCACCTTAAATGGTACACTAGAAGGAGATATAATTTTTATTTGTCATACCGGTATCGGTATTGTTTATTGTTGTCATACAAGAATTTAATAACTTTCCATAAACAGAGAAAATCAGTCTTATTTTTCTCATCGTTGTACACATCAAGATAGAGGGAGAACAGACAACAGTTGCATTAACTTCGTTTGGTAGAAACTTATTCAATTAATCGACTGTCCCGCGAACAGAAAAGCACGGCGTCCATTTTTTCTCCTATCTCCCAACATTGATGAACAAAGGATGGGATCGCGCTTTGAAATAGGACGTCATCGATTTTTGCTTCGATCGCTGAATTTTAAATTTTTGAAAACAGTGAAATTTTCCCACCTCTTGCATATCGCTCCAATCCAATACTCATATGAGCAACCGGAAATGTTTCGACCAAGCCATGATTAGGCGATGAAGAATCAGCCATACAAGATTAACTCACGAACATTTTCTAAAAAAGACCAGCCCCAAGGTGTATTCCATGTCACGAAGTTCTCACAGTTAAACATATTCTGATCCACAGTATAGATTTTAAGATTGTAGTCAGTATTTTTGGTCGGGTAAAGGAAGATTGTACTTTAGGTTATTTCAGATAAATCGGTTTGTTGTTTAAATTCTAGTTTACGTACATGTGTTGTGTTGATTACTCCTGGATTACTTGGTTATTCACCAGTTTTTGTTAAATACTTAAAATTTTGTTGAATATTCAGCTATATAGTTGAAATGTTGCTGAAAGTGACGTTAAAAATAAGTCTCTCTCTCTCTTTGCACTCCCACACCCGTGGACCAGGTTTACTTCACCTAGACCCACTTGACGGAGGTTTTCCGCATATCTGCTTGTAACATCCGTTTTTTCGCATTTTTAGTGAAGTCCTAGTTTTGCATCCATCCGCCAGTTGCTTGGCCGTACGAAACATCACAATAGTTGTGGCATTTTACCGGGAAGCGATCTTTGACCTCGCACCGCAAGTGGCACCACAACCCTATCCAATTCACCCTCCACAAACGATAAGAGATTTGCACTTCCTATACTACTCGGTAAGCCAAAAAGAAACTGTTTGCTTTAACACGAATTGCAGGAAACAGTTTGATAAGTTATCCACCGATTTCCTGATCGATCGGCACAGCTGAACCGCGAATGTTAGATCCCTCGAAGGAAGATTGAGGGTGACACAGCGAAAGATAATTCGATTTTGAATAATAATGCATCTACAAATATATTGTATATGTATTTATACCTTGGTGGGCAGTTGGGTTAAAGCTCGGGTTGGGAGAGGAGTGTATACTACTTTACGCTTTCTGGCATTTTATGGGTTCCTGAGTGTTCTGAATATCCAAATATGTAAAGATTGTGTGATATGTCCTATATACGAAGGAATATTTACTCGGATAACTCGTAAAACATTTCTAGAGAACATCACTCAGAGATGTGCGCGATGAGAGATGCAACTGTTAAACAGTCCAATGAATATGTAGTTATATATTTCTCGATGTGGGAGACTAGTTTTCCTGCGTCGAACGTAGGTCATGTAGGTCACATATTCAGTACATTCTAACATACAGTGGACGGAACAGCTGCGAATCGGTGGAAAGTTTCTGTGGTTTACATTTTCTTACTCGAAAACGTTAACTAGCCTGCGGCCGTATATGAAACTTCTGTGAGACTACATTCCATTTACGTGCCTTAATGTTCCGCGTGACTGGTGAGACTGACGGTCAGCAAGTAAATTCATCGGTGGCTCAACTGGTGAATCTACCGTCAGTGTGAACATTATAGACAATACAATGTCAGTAGCACAATATACTAGTACGCAATACCCAGAAGTATGATGATAAGATTTCCAAGTGTGATTTTCAACATGGTCTAGTATTCAATGTTGTATTCATATGTTGTTTATGAAACATTATTTTAATGGGTAAGCGCTTTAATGTGCATAAATTACTTAGTCTGTTAAACTTTAGAAAGTCACAACGCAATTGTGACATTAGCTAGCGACCCGACAGTCGCAAATGGCACAATTGTCGTAATTGCGACAATTGTGTCATCAGTGACAATTGTGTCATTAGTAGTTGCTATGCAGCACGCACACATTGGTAGATATATGAATATTATTTTCTGTGGCGAAGTATTGTGGAACGGACTAAATTTTCTGGCACTGGGAAAATTTAACATCTTCAAATAGGTTTACTGGTTAAGCATTTTCGATGTTTAGAGTTCTAGTGGGTTCGAATCCCACTAACGGTCGCTTTTATTTCTATAATTTTGTGGATGCTAAGAGTGTCCACTGGATAAGAGTGACCGGTCCCTATCTTCTAACCCAACTAGGACACTTTTCTCCACATTGGGGACAAATGTCCGTCCCTGGTTCCAATAGAAAAGGATATGAAAAGGGGCACTAATTACCAGGACATTCTTATCCATCACACCCGGTACTGATGGCGAGCTGTACATTTAGGATGCCCACGAATACAATAATATAGGATACATTGAGGTGAAGAGTGAAAAGATTGCTAAATTATCCTTACCTTGCGACTCTTCTTTCATGCTCCTGCCGTTCTTGTCAGAAAATACGGTACCGGTAACCACGAGTTGTGTTTCGCAACAAAAGGGCACCACGTATGTCTATTGCCACATCCATGAACAATTCTATATCATATTAACAGAAATCCTCAGTGATATTCTACAGTATCTTTCCAGTGTATTTTCTTTCCCTGTGACGAGCGAAATCTAGACAGGGCTAATACAGAGAGGGGTTATCATTCTACGGTCATTGCAGGGTAACAGGGTGGAGATAAATAATATATAAATAGCAATATCGGCTTATTCACTCATTTTTATATATTCCAGGTATTTATAGCGTCTATATGTATCATCATATGTGTATATATTTGTCTCCATGTAGTCAAATATTATGTATCGAAGAAACACAAAAACGCCTACACCCCCTGCATGCCCTGGTTTGTGGAAGAGACCAACGTGGTGTTTCATTACCAATGCCAGATGTGTCAAAGTCGCGACCTTTCACTGACCACACGAATAATTTGTATGCTAAATTCAACTACTGCAGTGTAGGCCAAGCCTGCCGCTTTGTCGTTCATTTAACGTTCCGATATTTTGTTCAGATTTTAAGGTTAAAGACCAGATGATGCATTACTTTCGACGACACAGACAGACCCATGGATATTGCATCTTACTATTGTTGTGTCAGAATATTATAATGCATGTAAGATGAAAGTAACGTATCTCTTCCTACTATATCGTCAAGTACAGACAAACTGAGGCTAAAGTATGTTTCTGGACAGATTTTCTTAATCAACCATCGAGAGAACCGACCAAACGCTGCCTGTGAAGCGAGGTAAGTTCATCTTTTATTGCATCTTTACTTCCACTTCATTTCCGTTATTGCCAGAATTAAATTAAAGCGAGATGGAACGGCAAAGGATTTCTTCATAAAGCCTAGGACGTTTCCAAATATATATCCGTGTGGTTAAATTTACAATATTACAAGATATTCGGACCATGCATCTGAATATGCATGTATGTATGTTCTTGTGAGATAAATACAACCCTGCATTGTGTCCACAATTCTTCAATGAGTATCAGATAAGAGCAGCCAAAAGACAAGATATATTCTAGACTTTTTTTATGAATTTGCACAGGCGCATTGTTTTATCACATTTTTGTTTGTAAAAAAAGTGTGGTTAAATTTACAATATTACAAGATATTCGGACCATGCATCTGAATATGCATGTATGTATATTCTTGTGAGATAAATACAACCCTGCATTGTGTCCACAATTCTTCAATGAGTATCAGATAAGAGCAGCCAAAAGACAAGATATATTCTAGACTTTTTTTATGAATTTGCACAGGCGCATTGTTTTATCACATTTTTGTTTGTAAAAACATGTCTGTTGCAATAAAGCATCTTTTATAACATCTAATACCCGTACACGGGCATGTTTTCGAGCCCCAGTCTCTCATTTTTTATGCGTGTAATATATTATAATACATCGTGTTTGTACTCTGCCTGTAAAGGTGTTTTGTACAATAAATTGAATTGAATTGAATTGAATTACTTCATTTAGATAGTGACCAACATTGCTCTTTTGGCTTGACTATCGGAGAACACCGCTTATTTTAGCCGGGATATTAATCCTTTCCTGAAATGTGAGGGGGGTGGTTAACTAATTTGCTTTCTCCTTTGCCACAGACCACAGATAGGGGATTGAAATTTCATACAAATACATAAATCAATGTTGAGGTAAACTGACAAAAAATTTTGCTTTTATGCTCAAAAAGGGCAAACATTATTTAAAGAAAAACGAGTAAAACTCAATTTTTCAAGTACAAAATATGGTTGTCATTTTGAGCATGCCCATAATCGACTGTCGGCTGGAAAGAGGTAACAACCGATTTAGTGTTCGACTGAATTTGCAGAACGTATGATGATTATATTCATCGAAAATAGGTCACTTTCTGGTACATGGCGATGTGTCATTATCCCAACACACACTCTTAACTTCTCTGTACGACCAGTTACATTCTGTTATCCTGAAATCTCTTTTGTTAGTCAGACAGTCTCCACGCCACAGGAATCTATCAATCTCGGTGGCCTTTAGATTCGGAACGTTAATCTTTAATATCCGTCTCAGAATATCCAAGTCATCATTGGCATACGAAATAGTCAAACGTTAACTCATGGCCTGGGTGGTTTTTTGAACCTGTACAGGCTTATTGTTCTTGTCTCTTGAGCTAGGGAGCAGAAAAGTACCTATAACTTTGCGTCGGTGTTCACCAGAAAATGTACAACAATCCAAGATGGACGCGCTTGGTTGATGTCACAGGGATATTATTGCAAAAAAAGAGAATATTTTGGTCGATTTTTCGGTCAGATATTTTCCGAATTTTTATACGCCAGCCAAAAAAGCGGACGTATTATGTGATGGCAGTTTCCGTACGTGTGTGCATCTGTCCGTCCCTCGTGTCCGGCCTGTATCTGCGACACTTCTCTATCTACAGTTCCAATTTTTGATGAGTGGATACCCTCGGGAGACGATGTGTCGCGTACCAAAATGAAGGTCGAGGTTAGAGGTCAAAGGTCACTGACCCTATAACAGGAAATCACTGAAGTGTTCGTGTCCGGCCTATATCTGTGAACCTTTTCTATCCACAGTTGCAATTTTTTTGTGAGTGGATACACTGGGTGAAGACGATGTGTCGCGTCCGGAATTGACGTCGTGATCAGAGGGCAAAGGTCACTGTAGCCTAAAAATCAGAAAACCATTGGTCATTGACAGTTTTCCATCTACAATTCTAATTTTTGGTGAGTGGATGCCCTAGGGGGAACGATGTGTTGCATACCCAATGTAGGTCGAAGTCAGACGTCAAAGGTCAGTGTGACCGAAAAATCAGGAAATCAAAACAAATTTCTATTTTTTGTTAGTGGATTCAATAGGGGAAAATGAAGTCTCGCATACCAAAAATTAGGTCATGGTCAAAGGACGAAGGTCACGGTGACCCCAAAATCTGAAAAGTATCAAAAATAACTTTTTTTGTATCAGTAGATACATTAGGGGGACACGATGTGTCACATACCAAAATGTAGGTCATGAAATTGTTAAAAATCATGATTTTTTTGTGTCCATTGATATATTAAGGGACGACGATTTGTCACATAACAAAATTTAGGTCGAGGTCAATAATCAAGGTCACTTTGACCCCAGAATCACGAAATCTTTAAAAATTACTTTTTTGTGTGTCATTAGACACATTAGGGGAACATGATGCGTCACGTACCAAAATGTAGGTCAATGCCGAAGGTCAAGGTTACTGTGATCCCCAAAATCATGAAATTGTTAAAAATCATGATTTTTTATGTCCATTGATACATTGAGGAAAGACGATGCTTCGTGTACCAAAATTTAGGTCAAGGTCAAAGGTCAAGATCCCTATGATCCCAAAATCAGGAAATCATTAAAAGGAACTTTTTGTGCCAGTAGATACATTAGAGGGACACGATGTGTTTACATACCAATATGTGGGTCAAAGATCAAGGTCACTGTGTCCCCAAAATGAAGAAATCATTAACAGTCACATTTTCATATGCCTTTCGAAGACAAGGTCGTGTAATGTGATGTTGCGTTTTGTTCATTCACCCATTAAGATTTGTCCATGCGATATCTCTAGTTTCAAGGTATGGATCGGTACCAAACTTTGGGTATACCTTCCTTCCACGGCAAAGATGAACCATGTTCATTTTGAGATCAAATTGTCAAAGGTCAAGGTCACAGTCCCCCAAAACTGAATCACGTTTACCTGAATATATGTGTTACGTTGCAATATTCAGAGTTGTCTCCCCCGCATGTATATGGCATTTTTCCTGTAGAGTTATCTCCCATGTGTGATCCATGTAAGAAACAGCTACATTTAGTTAAACTGTTGGGGAAAAAAACACACATTTACTAATTTAACGGAGAGAGAGGCTCTGTATGAACTTTATACCTGTTTATTAACTCAAGAACAAAGGTTTACTTCTTTTTCAAAATTTTCAGTGTGGGATATGAGCGCTCAGCTCTTGTTTCAATGTTAAGCCCATTTTAGTTGATCATTCACAGAAGCACAACATCGTAGACCTTTCTCTGAATTGCTATCTACCAACTGGGATTTAAGGCCATTAAACAACCTTGAAATTCGGACTAGTGTAATTCCAGATATACGGGTGTATATTGAAATTAGTATTTCTGGGGCACGGGGTATGCAACTAGCTAGGCTGAAAATGACCCCAATATGATAAGCTACAAAGTCACGGAATATCAGCTCTCATTTTTGTTATTCCGGAGAATGGACAAAATGGTCAGTAGGGCACAATTTTTGTTAAATTAACAACATTTGATTCAATAGGGAAAAGTGACATTTCAATATAAATATGGGATGTACCACAACGCGTTATATCGCAACTGTTACATTTTGTCACAACTGCGACAAAATGCGTTAACACTGCCTGCTGAGTCAACGCGTTTTGTCACGAACTGATTGTGACGAGCTTTGACTATTGAAAGAACACTTCTGGGATTCTGATCGCGTTTTGCCCAAAACTGAAAGTTGACTGCTCACACCTGGGAGGTCAAAGTACTGTTTAGGAGATAACATCCGGGAGGTCAAAGTGCCGTTTGGGACAGGACACTGTTGCTGATAAGCAGATATCTTTGAGAGAGAGAACGAGAGAGAAAGAATTAAGGTTTAACGGAGATAATTTTGGAACACCTTAATTACCTGCATATGAGAGAAATATTTGGAGGACCCATGTCATCTATGTATATGAAGATGGCATATAATATAAATAGCTTGAGAGTTATCGGCCCGTTATACTTTGGAGTACCTAAATCTACATTTTGGAGCATCTACATGTGCGAAAACTTGCATGGGATACCAGAACCACAACAAATATTTGTATATACGTTGACATCTACATGACAATGATAGCATATATTTTGAGCACCTTAATTCTATACGTTTGTGAGGCAAACTTCGGAATAATTTGGAACATTGAAACCATCTATTTGGGAAAGATGGCATTCACAAATATGACTTTGAACAGCGAACGATACACCAAACATTTCTGAGTATCCCTTATGCATGTAATTTGAAGCACCTAAGTCGTCCGATTGCAAAATTCGTCAACATTATATATGTTTCAGTATGATTCCAAACACGGATTTGACACGCGTTATATCTTTGTCTGCAGTAGCAGAATAGTTAACTGTTCCGACCGGCTTGTAGGAAGTAGTGTAGTTGTCTGCGAAAGATAAAACGGCGTTATATCCGCTTTCAAGAATAACTGGTAGATATATGAACGAATCACAACCTAGGAGATAATTATGGCAAGCCAAAGTGTTTTTTATTCGAGAATTTCCGATATCGCAAATTGAATTCCCGATATCGGAATTAAAATTTCCGATATCGAAAATTCATGACCTTCAATTTCCGATATTGGATTCTCGATATCGGAAATTCTGCAATTCCCGATATCGGAAATTAGAATTTTCGATATCGGAAATTGAATTCTCGATATCGGAATTAAAATTTCCGATATCGGAATTAAAATTTCCGATATCGAAAATTCATGACCTTCAATTTCCGATATCGGAAATTGGATTCTCGGTATCGGAAATTCAATTTCCGATATCGGAAATTCGGGGACAATTCCCGATATCGGAAATTCTATTCTCGTTATCGGAAATTCAATTTCCGATATCGGGAATTGTCACTGAATTCCCGATATCGGAAATTGCAACTCTAGGGTGCACACCACACTTGCCACGGTTTCGTACAAAGTGCTCCCTCCCTAATTTTATAATAAGGAAGGTCGCCCGATTTTGACAGCAAGGTAATTATTCTTACCTTTCTGCTAACTGATATCTATAGTACCACCCTGCTGGACGTAACCATTTCTCCAAACGAGGATATAACAATTGCTTGTTGATCGCACCCACTCGCCACTACAGAGTTAATCGTGTCCGGAATTGAATATCTGGCGGACCAAAATGATTACTTTATGGCGATAAAATTTTACTAAAAACGAGTAGGTCGACCTCTGTTTTTTTCGCCATTTCAAATTGTCCTTTGGACGGGAAACACTTTAACATACATAAAAAGAAACCCATTTCATACGTTTTCGCTGGATTGCGGGTAGAATTTGACACATTTTCATATATTTTATCGAGTTTTTCAGAAAAGTTGAAGAATGGTAAGGAGGATTGCACGTCTTTCCTCTTCAATTTCAACATCTCACAAGTCTACTGAAATAATAACACGAGTGTGCCCATTTAGAAAATATATACTTTTACAAGGGTTTTGTTAAAGATTTTACATCCATTTATGGCCGAAGATCCGAACCCATGCCTGTTTTTAGCCGCACATCATTTAGGTGTGGAATGCACCCCTAGGAATTGAATTCCCGATGTCGGAAATTCGGAATAAAAAGCACTTTGGCTTGCCATAGATAACGCCATTAGATTCATCCATCGCTCAAAAGGACGCAAAGAACACCAATGCTCATGATAATCTCAAGACTACATGTATCTATGGGATAGGCTGAGGTCCATCACATGGTGTATGAAATTGTTTTCCGATGTGTTGATGACATACGGTTCCCCAATAATTGCAAGGTCATTCGCAGAAACTGGGATGAAACCCGTGGTTCACATGGTGATTTGCCCTTGGTTACTGTCCCCGACCCCCTTGGATCTGTCTCGGATAACATCCTGGCATTCACAAAGAATCAAGTTTGCCATAACATCACAGTTAAGAATAAAACTATCTGTAGCTCATAATCAAATCTGGTGATTTGATCTTGGAAATGCAGATCAAGGTCAGTCATCTTCAACAATTTTCTGGTCTATTCTAGGTTAATTGCATATGGAACATGAATTCGGAGATCTTAGACAAATTGAATATTCCTACGTGAAGTTTTGTACTAAATAGAATCTGGCCTTGATAAAATAGGTGAAGCTCAGTCATCTTCAGATGAAAATATGGTACTAATTTGGATAGCCTATCTATATGGCGTCATGTTATATCATAATAAAGAGTATATGAACCTGATAAAATAAGTCAAGCTCAGTCAACTGGGATAGGCTTCTAGTCAGTCAACAGCTGTATATGTTATATGAATTTGAAGACCCTGGCTTTATACTCCAAAAAATGAACAGAATTGGCACCCGAAATGAATAGCCAGCAGTTGGTAACGTAACACAAATATTCATCAAGAGCTTTTCTCTGTAGGCAGTATCGTACATTCTGCGCTGTATCGCTATGCGATATTTTAGTATTAAAAACATGGATGTTGGCTAGCTACTGAATGTCAAATCTGACGCTTATATCCCATTATTTAAGTATTCTCTCGAAGTATATTTAAACTCACATACGGGTCATTCTCACGGAAAGGCGCAATTCGTGTCACTCGACCCAAATTTTCTTCTAACCAGTGTTATGTCTGAAAAAAATCACAACTAGAGAGTACGAATAACTTATTGCAAGCACTGTCCCGATTGATTTTTTCGGGTAAATTTTCACCAGAACCCTCAATTTACGGTAAAATAGACCTGTAACTGGCTGTAGTGACCTACTTGATACCACGATAAAGTTGCCAGAAATTCTTTTGTTCTACATTATTCTACCTTTCTGGCAACCAGCTGCATCTGTTCTTTCAATATTTGAATATATTGTTTACAAGGGCAGATTATCTTGTGAAAATGGCATGGGCAAAGGTCTGTAACTGGTTTTCGGGTCATTGGTGTTACTGTAACTGAAATTGGAGCCAAAAAGCGAACGCTTAAATTAGAAACAAAGTTTTGCCACCAGGCGGCTTCTTTTCCAAGCGCGGGTCTTGAGATTCCATAAGAAGTGTTTTATGAAACTCTTTTCAGTATTTCAGTCATTTCTAGCTCCAAATTTTCAGCGTATGTTTATTACCGGTCACTGGTGTTACGTGTCAGGATCAACATGTAGTGGCTCCCGAGTAAAAATATTAACTGGTAATAAAGAAATGTGCGTATGAATTACAAAATCATTGTTCTTGGACCGTCGCGACAATATACGAGGGAGCAACAATTAATTCCTTCCAAAAATGTCAGTGGTGTTACCTGTTAGTGGTGTTACTATTTGTAGGGTAACACCATTGACAAAAATGATGATTTTGCTCCAAATTTCAGTACAACTTGAATTTACCTTTCTTCCAAATAATACTAAGTTAAGGAGTCTTGTCATATACGTGTTTTGCCCCTAGATCGCTTTCACTCACGGCTGTATTTTTGCTTCTATGAACAAATTGGTCACTGTTGTTACACGAGGTCAGTGGTGTTACTCGAGGTCACTGGTGTTACCGGGTTGTCATTGGTGTTACATTTCAGTTAGACAACTATTTGAAGAAGAAGAAGCAGTTTTATCAGAAGGCTTTTCATATACCTGTTTTGCCTCTAAATATTCTTCACTTGCAACTGCATTTTTGCGTCTATGAACAAATTAATCAGTGGTACGTGTTGCACGAGGTCAGTGGTGTTACCGGATTGTCAGTGGTGTTACGGATGCAAGAATGGTCTAGAAATTCAGAAACACTTGTTTAAATTGTCCCATATTTTGAAAAAGAAACAAACTCGATTAGTTTAAAGTCCGCATCAAGAATAAATAGGTTTTGTTATACAGAATCGACATGAATGGTTGATACATGGGATCCAATTGGCTGATTTTGGTGAGCCAAGTGGCATACTTAGGATATTGAAAACAAACTTGTTTTCTTAACTTCAATATTTTTTCATCATTAGTCATAGTTACATGCAATCTATAACCTAGCATGTGTGTATCTTTCTATTTCTGTTCTCTTAGTGCCCAATATACTGATCATTCGTGTGTAACACCACTGACATGATTGTTCGGAATGTCTGCATTTATTGTACGCGTTATAAAGAGTTTTGTCAATGGAGACTCTTTTGAAATCAGATTTTGTAGTCATTGGTGATGTTGATTTTGAGATATTTCCCCAAGTGAAAATGTGACTTTCCGTGAGAATGACCCATACAAGGGTGTCAACGGACTCTATGTGTGACAGGCAGACATACAGACGGACATTTCAGGCCGGTGTGATGGATAAGAATGTCCTTTTCATATCTTTTTTATATTGCAACCAAGGACCTACACTTGTCCGCAATGTGAAGAAAATTGTCTCAGCTGGGTTAAACGACAGGGGCCAGACATTCTTAACCTCCACGCCGGCTCTTTTAATAGTATAGATGAAGATCTGTGGAATAGTTAAATAGTTAAAACTTTTTAATTGAGAGACACCAGACAGACACATCTTTGTCCAGGTTTTCGGAATATCAAAACAAATCATGGCTGTTTGAATTGGTTTTCGGTTATTTTGGAATTATTCTAAATTTAACTTATTTCTGTCTTTGGCCTGGTTGTAATCTGTTGGCTCGCATCTTAAAGTTTAGCTTAACACGGGGCGACTGATGGATAGAATTACACCACTGGACTCAGCCTTGACTGGGGGATTGACAAACCACGTGTGTGTCCTTTACGACATCTGATCCCTTTTCCATTTTCAAACTTCCTCAGACAAGATGTTTGTGTCCACGAACGTAAGCACACCAGTTTGCAACAACAGCATAACGTTGTTGGTTGACAGTAAGTTTTCGGAACTTAGTTAACTTGATTAACTTCATCTCAACCTTTAGCTATAATAGTAATCGCTTACCAGACTATGTCGGTTCAATGTATTCTAGGTTTTCATTAGATTAGGGTTTTATTTGATATATAGCCTAGATCTCATAGGGCATATGTGGTTGTAATGTAATAACAACATCATACAAACGCTTCAGGTTTGGAAATTACTGTATATGAGCACTACTGTGCATTACTGTTTGTTATTGTTTGACCAAATTGCATCTAACTCTGTTTGCAAAACATTCCGTTGGTTTATTAACATGTTCACATTTCAACTTCTCAATATTAACGATCTTATATATTATATCTGACATGCTAAATCACAATCGTCTTACACATTCGCTCAAACGACCACAGTTGTCGTATGTAATATATGTTCCTTTAAAACATGTTGATCCCGCTGATACGTGTTCAATTTAAGCTTCTGTAGCGTTGTTAACTGGATTCGTATTTTTAAAAAGTTTTAAAAACTATAACACACAATTATATAATTATATTCCATTGTTTGTATAAAGATAATTCTTTATTGCAGTAGACCAACTTGCCCTTGACCATTCATTCAGTAACACAGAAACATTAATGGCGGCAACAATTGAAAACATAGTTTTCGGATATAAAACACTACATTGGTTAATTATTATGTAAAGTGTTATCTCGAATGAGTGTTGTTTTTTGCATAAATGAAATCCATAAATATATGTCTTCGTGAATTTTCAATAAATATTGTATTGTCTCTTTTTAGATAACGATACATGCACCCTCAAGTCTTCAACGTAACAGGTAATCAGTGGTAGATCATCATCCATCGACATCCTATTCCTGAAAATTACGGTAAGTCCGTCTTACCCCGTTTATGGTTATATTTTTGTATATCTGCAGCGAGATGAGGACTTCGACACATACTGTTATGTGTAGCCATGAAGCCTTTCAACGTGAACAGCATGTCAAATTTCATAAGATAAAATCAAATATTTGCTTTTGGCACAAAATATACATCATACTCAAGAAAACGATCTTGAAATTCATTTAGGTAAGAAATAATTGTCATTGATAACGATTTTATGTAAAGAATGGCATAGGTGTTCCATTCCATATATTAAAGTTGAATGCATCTGCATACTGTCAGAGCTTACACCAATTTATGGTAGGTGGGCATGCACCGTCTAGGTGATTTCGTTCAGTATTCACTTTATAGGTGAACAGAACCATTCGACACCGGATAGGTCTTTACACTTAATATAGGTGAAGGAACTGACCAACGCAGCGCTTAGGTGTGGGAAATCAACATACGCTTTATAGGCCATGAGATTTGTGTCTTTCCTTTGTCCGACTTTATAACTGTTAGCTATGCTGGTTTTGGAATTCTCTGGGCCAGCTACTACTACTATTTTAATTTGAATGGCGCTTTCAATTTAATAAAATTATGCGCGCCAGGTTTAAACAAAAATTAAACTCATCATATAGATTTAGATTTGACAATGTGAGAAAAATCGAGATTAGATGTAATATATATACTCATCCTGATGAAGACAGTGAATGATGACCTCGTGGTATCATCAGACACCAATGTCCAACCAGAACAAGCAAAGACATTATTTAAAATAAAACTGTTTACCCCAACCCCCTCCCTTAAGCAAATGTAAGAAAATGTATATTAAACAGAGTGGTGAATAAAAACGAGATTTGATGTAATATCTATGCCTGTCCGATGAACACCGTGAATGATGACCTCATGGTATCATCAGACACAAATGTCCAATCAGAAAAAGCAAGGATACCATTTAAAACAAAACTCTTTCTCAGAGTAGAAATATTGGTATAATTTCTTAACCACAGGTAAGAAAATATATATTAAACTATTCTAGAATTTTATTTTTCATCAACTTGTAATATGCATGTACTATTAATTAACCAATAAAACTATTATAAATTATTCCACAGGATGGAAGGGGAGGTAACAGTTGTACCCTCCCCAAGACTAGATGTGAAATGTAGATCAAAATAATAAAATCAATATAAATTAGAATCTGCGTGTGTGCAGTATATATCTATAAATAGCCAAAAAAACTTTATCACGGTTTTTTCTAGGCTTTAAAATGGATTCCATGGTATGATTGAAGACACCAGCACATATAAGTTCATTAAAAAGTTTAATCTCTGATTATTAAATCGTGTACACGATAATAAATAGTGACTGATGCCTTCTTCTACATCACACGCATCACACACTCCAGTGGGATGTAAATTACATCTAAAGAGATATGAATTCAGGGGAATATGCCCGACAAGAAGTCTAAAAACAAGTACTTCAGCGTGGCGATTTGGTAAATTCAAAGAGGCGTCTGTAACTGAAGGCTGAAATTGATAATAAAAACGCCCCTTCTCTGAATTATCCCAGCATTCCTGCCATTTAGATTTAAAATAAGGATATAAACAAGCCATGGCTTCATTTATGGTCAATCCCATATGTATATTAATATCTGGAAGTGCGGATGCGTGCTTAGCAAGAGAGTCCGCAAGCTCATTCCCATATATACCAGAATGGCCCGGGACCCAATCGAAATAAATTACTATATTTTCATAAGTCATTGTAGTGACAAAATATAATATTTCATATAAAATACTTGAAGACCGGCATTGTTTTATATAAGGATAGATGCGGGTCGCGCGGACCTCGGCGGAAGCACTAGACAGAGATTCGTAAAATCCGTCCGTCATTTGCAAATTTGTGGGGTTTTTTTTCAATGAAAAGTTGAAAAGCTGTCAGTAAAGCGCACTGTGCGTCGCAATAAACCGGCAAAATACGTACAAGTAAGTTTACTCTATACGTATACGGCAATTATGACTGAAAAATTCCAACTTCTTTGTCTACTTGCTTGGTATAAAGTAATTTTTCAAACCAATTCAGCTTTAAACAAACCTACGACAGCGAGCTACAGGGCACTTACCCAGCCGTCAGAATCATGGGGTTAACACAGCGGTAAACACCGTTATTGTCAGCATAAAGCACGGATAATCTGTTTTACTCCCCCCCCCCTTCTGTTTTCATAAGGTTGTTAATTATACAGATTGAATGATTGCCTTAATGATTGACTTATTGATCAGGAAATAGTAAATAACGCAGATATATACTTGTTTTAGCGTTATTGTCAGCATATAGCCCTTTACGTCATAATATGCGTCCGTCATTTGCAAATTTGTGTTTCTTTTTCCAATGAAAAGTTGAAAAGCTGGCAGTAAAGCGCACTGTGCGTCGCAATAAACCGGCAAAATACGTACAAGTAAGTTTACTCTATACGTATACGGCAATTATGACTGGAAAATTCCAACTTCTTTGTCTACTTGCTCGGTATAAAGTAATTTTTTAAACCAATTCAGCTTTAAATAAACCTACGACAGCGAGCTACAGGGCGCTTACCTAGCCGTCAGAATCCTGGCCACCAGCATATAGCACGGATAATCTGTTTTACTTTCTCCCCCTTCTGTTTCCATAAGGTTGTTAATTATACAGATTGAATGATTGCCTTAAAGATTGACTTATTGATCAGGAAATAGTAAATAACGCAGATATATACTTGTTTTAGCGTTATTGTCAGCATATAGCCCTTTGCGGATAATTTGATTTAATTTTGTTTTCTTCTGCTTCTATAAAGCTGTTAATTATACAGATTAACATGTGGAGATATCAATAGAACTCACGTACTGGTATGTGCTATATGCCGACAATAACGGCGTCATCCCAGAAATTTGGCAGCTGAGTTAAGCCACTGTTGTATTTATAGCTGTTTGTTACTCTTTTCTGGAGTCTTTATCACACAATTGATTCTTTGAGCTGTTAAATGTTACATTATTAATAATATTTTATCGATTGCAAACGATCACCAACCTCAAAGGGGGCGGAAATCCGAATTAACGGTGAAAATCGCCCCCTTTTCTTAACACTGTTTTTTTGTGTTGAACTGGTCTCAACACCATTTTTCAGTGTTAGATTTTCAACGCCATTCTGTCCAATCTGATTAAAACTCAGACTTAATAAACCGCTCCTCTATCGGACATGTCGCTGATTAAGATCTGGGACAGTTCCTATAACAAATCTGTCAGATGAACTCCGAATCAAATAGCTTCCGGGTCAGATAGTCGCCCAATGAGACACCTCGTAGTATAGCGTGACGGCTAATCTCCTAATCTCCGTTGTTGTTGTGATGCAGTTATGAACTAATTTTATGAAAGAAAATAACCGTACCTATATATCCAGAAGTGCAAGAAATATCCCTTGATCTTTTCACCTGGTCTGTCATTAAATAAAGAGAGCAACGGGGAGTAAAGAGAGCAAAGGGGAGCAAATAATGATCTTCGGTGATCGCTCATGAACTGGAGTCGACAGCAAGAACTTCGTCATCCGCCGGCATGGGGGTTGGATTTTTCTGTGTTAGCCGGTAGGAACGGCTATACAGTGTCTTTTTACGTAGCATGCAAGAAAACATCTGCAGTCGCTCCTACTTTATTGCGGGCACGCATGGCACACTATAACTTTTGATCTCGCCCTCCGAACTTGGCCGCCTCTGAATATAGGGTGCTTTCCATTTCGCGAAGTCGGCGTGGCTGCTGGCAATGCCTTGATTGTGCACGTTCCATTTACTGTGCCCGAGAAATGCTGGCTTTGCCTCCAAATGGAAAGCGCCAATACAAGCTCTTCGCCTGTGAGGCTGGACTGTAATTGGTCGCCAGTCTGACATGCGCGACAGATTTAAGATATGAACTGTCCCAGATCTTAATCAGCGATATGTCCGATAGAGGAGCGGTTTATTAAGTCTGAGTTTTAATCAGATTGCATTATGTCAACACCGTTTTTACCCCTCGGCCAATTTTGGCCATGGGGTATTGTCGTCGTCTTGTACGTCCGTCTGTCCGTACGTCCGTACGTGAGCGAGATAGCCGGAGAATGGTTCCACTGAAGAATTCCAAATTTGGTATGCTTATTTACCTAGTCAAGGACCAGAAGCCTATTTAATTGGGACCTGATTGGGTGAAAACTTTGTCGGCCATCTTTAATTTTATGCGAAATGGATAACGATCCATATCTCGGAAACCATTGAACTGTTCAATACGAAAGTTGGTATACATCATCGATACATCAAGCAACTTTCAATAAATTACCAAACCGGCTTTTCTGATTGACTGGAAATCCTGGAGGCCATCTTTAATTTATGCGCAATCGATAATGATACTGATCTCTGTTACCATTCAGTTGTTTTATATGAAAGTTGGTATACATCATCGATACATCCAGATACTGTGCATCGACATCTGATTGACCGAACACCTTGGCGGCCATCTTTAATTTATGCAAAAACTTTAATGATATATATCTCTGATCCAATTTAAGTGTTCTATACCAAATTTGGTATACAGCATCGATGTAACAACTGACTTGCATTGAATAATCACATCAGTTCCTCTGAGTGGGGGGAAGGATGGGGGGCCATCTTTAATTTATGCAAAATCATTAATGATCTCGTTCTCTGATACCGTTCAAGTGCTTGATGTAAAATCTGGTATACATCATCGATGCATCAAGAGCCTTACGGTAAATGACTGTTCTGGTATCCCTGATTGGGTGGAAACCTTGGTGGCCATCTTTAATTTATGCAAAATCTTTAATGATGTATATCTCTGATACCATTTCAGTGTTCTATACGAAACTTGGTATACAGCATCAATGTATCAACAGACTTTCAATGAATAACCACATTAGTTCCTCTGAGTGGCGGGAAGGATGGGCGGCCATCTTTCATTTATGCGAAATCATTAATGATCTCTATCTCTGATACCATTCAAATGCTCGTTGTAAAATTTGGTATACATCATTGATGCGTCAAGAAATTTATGTAATGAATACCGGTTTCTCTGATTGGACGGAAATCTTAGGGATCATTTCTAATTGCAAAATTTTTGATAATCTGTATATTTGTCACTTGACTGCTTGGTGTTCCTGACATCTTGGTTCAAATTGAATGCATTATGAATGTACCCAGAGCCGAGGGTTTTTTTGATGCGCAGCTTCGTATTTGGTGTTGAACTGGTCTTGACACCATTTTTCAGTGTTGGATTGGGTCAACACCATTTTCTCAACACCATTTTTCAGTGTTAGATTTTCAACACCATTTTCTCAACACCGTTTTTTGGTGTTGAACTGGCCTCAACACCACATTTTGGTGTTGAATTATGCCAACACCTTTTATCAACACCACATCAACACCACCTCAACACTAAAAAATGGTGTTGGGCCAACACCGTTTTTTCTGGCTGTGTAGCTTTAATTCATGGATGATATACCTGAATTTCAGGAAATTAATACTGAATTTCAGGTAAAATCCCTGAAATTGAGTTGTGGATGTGCAGCCTGATATATTCAGGATTATTTCCTGAATTTTTCTTAGAGTGTATCTGGCCTTGGGGGTAGGGGGGGGGGGGGGGGGCCTCCCCTACCAAACTTCTGTGCTATCTCCGGAACGACAAAACTTGGAGAGCTGAAACTCCGTGAATTCATAGTTTATCGTATTGAGGTAATTTTGAGCCTATTTGCATATCCCCACGAGCAGAGGAAAAAAACAGTTATCTCCCCTTTAAACGGTAGTTGTGACGTCACACTATTCAGCGACTGTAGATTATTTTTTTAGAATGTATTACAACCACCACATATTAGTTTCACACATGTATAGTCCCTTTAGTACACACAGGCTAGTGAACTTTTATATTGCGCAATCGAGAAGAGGCGTGTGCTGTTTTAAACCTGCAACAAATCTCGAAAAGCACACCACAAATCCAAGTGAAACAAAGCATTTCGTGGTAAATCCACATCCGAAATCATAACGAAAGGAGTCGCTTCAACACAGTAAATCCGTGCTAGTTGTCCATCCAAGGAATGTCCGCGGTAGCTAAGATTCATAGCGTCTCCCTTCCCTCGCCGCTATGCCGACGACAAATACATTTCCCTGGTGGTAACTCGAACATCTCCATGGCGCACTTATTATTACATTTGCGCCCTATTGGACCTTCATTAACTTGAGAAAATGGGCCGCCATGAATAAAAATACAGAAATGGCAGACTACCTGGCTCTTCGTTGGTCATATGTTAATTACAGACGTTAAGATTATCCCTATGGAGCCTCAAAATCACCTGAGATCGAGGGTCAAGAAGATGGGCATTTCCTTCTTTATTGACCCACTGTATACAGCGGATGATGATCACAACATCGATTATGGTAGTTTTATTCATGGCGGCCCATTTTCTCAAGTTAATGAAGGTCCAATAGGGCGCAAAGGTAATAACAAGTGCGCCATGGAGATGTTCGAGTTACCACCAGGGAAATGTATTTGTCGTTGACATAGCGGTGAGGGAAGGGAGACGCTATGAATCTTAGCTATGTCCACGGTCGGTGAAGTTACTTCGGAAAAAGTTAGTCACACAAATCAGCAAGCACAAGACAACCACAGTGCAGAGGCTCTCATCAATGAAGATGTGAGCGACTCTGCCGTCAAGTCTCTAAGTCCCCTCGAAAGAGTTGACCGAGAATTGACCTGCTGAAATTGTTTACGGCGGGTCCATCATATCAATACAACTCGTTATAATATGGCAGTCATGACGGTAAGGACAAAATATTAACACGATTATTAATTTAGCCACGTAAACTGGAACGAAGATAACCAGGCGATGTGTCGACCACGCACAACAGCTAAATACCAGTTAATTTTATAAATACAAAGTCAGACAATAAAATGATAAAAACTAGATTATAATATCAACATAGACAAATGATAGTTTTTACCAAAGGGACAAAAGTGTGCAACAAATAGACAACAATACCACTTCTTCTTACACCGAGACCACCGATTTTTTAGTGCTGAATTTCTTGACGAAGTCTATGTCTGCTTACATGCAGTATTTCAGTATACCACTGAGTCTGAGAAGCCGACTCGTAACCGCACCTTCTATGTACAATAATACTCACCCAATTACATAATGGAAGTGTAGATTCGCGAAAAATAATCTACACCCTTTACAACAAAGAGTCTATCGTTTCAGTTAGAGAAAACACTCGTAACTGTCGATTTCTCCACTTCTTAATGTTTTTCAAAACCCGTTATTTTGTGAGGAAATAAGGTACGGCATTGATACTCCTAACATTACTGAACACTTTATTTGTGAGGAAATAAGGTAAACGGCATTGATACTCCTAACATTACTGAACACTTTATTTGTGAGGAAATAAGGTACGGCATTGATACTCCTAACATTACTGAACACTTTAATGACCGAAATGGAAATGGATGTGACCTTAAATTTCACATACAGGAGCATCCTTAAATGAATGCAAAGTTTGGTGGTCAAATCTTGAACGCTAATGCGATCAGCCTGAACATAAGGTCACGTGACCTACATGACGTCACAAGGTCAGCACTTGTATAAAAACTCGGCCTTGACCTTGATTCTCGAAGTGATAAGCAACCAAATATCGAAAATATGGCTTCCATTTACTTACAAAGTAGCACACTGACGTTCAAGAAACAATGACAAGATAGTAAGCACAATATTGTCTTTCTTTTGGCGCTACTTATAAAACGATCGGATTCGACCTTGAATATCGCACAATGTGAAAAATATTGTTCGCGTTGTTCTCAAAAGCTACACCATGCAGGAATCTGTAATTTAGTGCATGTGTACCCCCCTTATACAGGTATTAGTTCGCTGAATTTTCAGCCTGACCTTGACCTTGGTTCTCGAGATATAACCACCAACAGTTTTGCGACTAAAGGGTTATAACTGGAAAACCGTTAGGAATTTGAAATTTGTCCATGAATGTAGGTCATTATATGACGTCACAGAAAAATATTATAAGCCACCAAGATATACCAGAAATAATAGGACATAATTAGCAACTGGATGATTTCTTTGTAATCCAACAATGATATCAGGCAAGAATCTCCATATTTACAGCAAAGATAATCGCTTTATTGAAACTGAATCTGTCTATGTTTTGAAATAGCGCATTCTACAGTTGGTTACTGACACAAATGAAGCACAGGAGAGAGCCGCTGCTTCTTAAGGTATGGCGGCCAGAGCAGCTGAAAAGGAAGGATGACTGTGTCATAGTATGTACATATTATGCACCCTTGGTCTTAGTAAACAGACAGCAGAAACTCATGACAACAAACCATATCATTTGATATGAAGCATAGAGTAGATATCAGTCGCTTGTACCAATAAACTATAGGAGATTATGTTAGCGGTCTATGTTTTCAATGGATGATATTTCGGTAGGGCCCCATCATCATATAACGTCTGTTGGAATAAAATGAAAGCGTTAGATGTTCATCACATATTCCTGCATTGTTACCTTCTGTAAATTATATTAGCGATAACAAGCTATGTGAATTAAAACAAAAAATGGGCTGAGAAGAGGGATTATTTATAGATATCCTGTCAGGCAAATATCGTTTATCTGAGGATATCAACCAGGCGATCAACAAGACGCACATCTGTGAAGAAACTTATTTCTGTACATCTGTCTTAATGAATTGCTCATGGACTTACTTATGACTTCTTGTCGGTACGCCCTCATTGTTTTCTACCACCATTTGAATGGTACGTTTACACTACATGTTTGTAAGCTCAGACATCGTGGAATATTGTGGGCTCTCGATTGGGATGCATGAAATCATTACACGGACATATCAACATGCTGAAATATCTGCCTTTGTCGATTTCAGGTTTCTTCCGGGACGACGTGTAGTCCAGAGAAGCGACGACGTGTGGCTGGCGAACATTTCATTCTTGTAGAATTCACCAAAAATGATTGCCCTGAAACTAGAAGCAACAACATACCACTTTTGCCAAAAACCAGTGAGCATGTATTTGGACGGCGTCTTGGAATTCAAGACAAGAACATCACTGGGGAGTGTTCGTGGACAAATATTCTGAACGACACATTTTAATTTTGAGGAAATTGTTTCAATCATCTCACTTGTCGTATAGCTCATCCCTTGTGGTAATTTTCATTTTGAAGAAATTTCCTCAAAAAGCTGTCTGCTCTACTTACATGTAGATGATTATCAATCAGTCAATCAATCAAGTTTATTGCGCGACTCTTGGTAAACAAAAGTATGGCAAATATAACTGATGCTTTATGCTGATAATTATGCTGAACGATAGATTTTCGATTTTGAGGAAATTTCCTCAAAATCTGTTTCGCTCTATTTTGAAGAAATTTCTTCAAAAAGCTGTCTGCTCTATCTAGATAATTATGCTGAACGATAGATTTTCAATTTTGAGGAAATTTCCTCAAAATCTGTTTCGCTCTATTTAGTAAGTGTTTGGAAATAAAGTACTATTCCGAATGGTAGATTTCCAATTTGAGGGAATGACCGCCGGAGTTAACATATATTTCATGACAATCATTTTGAACGATGCATTGCCATTTTGAGGAAATTTCTTCAAAACTGCCCGAAACGTTATCTACCTTACTTAGCCCGTGAACAGGGACACTCATTCGGAAAGATAATTTCAATTGAGGATATCTCCCCACAATTTGATTTGTAACAGTTAACGTACATAACATAGACTATCTTTCCGAATGGCGAGTTTAAAATTGACCCTCTCAAACTTATTCAGTCTATGAACATGGACAAACACTCTAACAAGCAACTTTTCCTTGTTAATTATGGACAGACATTCCGACCAGTGGATCAAATTTCCCAAATGCGTTTTCGACGTTACTACGCAAAAACACTGAACCCTATTCTGAAAAGTAGATTTTGATTTTGAGGAAATTTCCTCAGAATAACCTATGCTCAGCGTAGGCAGCTATTCCAAACAACATATTTTCCTTTTGAGGAAATTTCCTCAAAATCAAATATCAATCGAAATGATTATTTTAAGTTTTCGAGGTCCTGTCATTAGCTACAAAATTATCATTTTCTCAACACATGTCTTCTTGGAGAATGATTCCAAACGATATACTCAGCCGGCAGACATGAAAGATAGATTGCTATTTTGAGGAAATTTCCTCAAAACGTCCAGGCCATAGCTACATATCCTTCCGAGCGATCTTACTCAGCCGGTAGACATGGAAGACAGATTGCGATTCTGAGGAAATGTCCTCAGAACGCTGTCTCCTCTAGTCAACGTATCAGCATGGACAACCATTCCGAACAATATGTTTTCATTTTCAGAACATTCCTTCAATGTGCGGCTTATGAGATGGATAAAATATGAACAATTAGTTAGTTGGCAATGACTATTTTCATGAAAATACACAATTTTCAATAATATTTACATTGGTTTGCTTTCTCTATCCTATATTTTGAGGGAAAGTCGAGACAGTCCACTATTATTTTGGACGTCGTTAGGTGTAAAAACAATCAGATGCAAGCAAACCCTGATAAATTTCAGGTTATGATCTCAAATGATATAGGGGGGACCACTCTTGATATTGATGGAAACACTGTTGTCAGCACCCAAAATGCTAGGCATCTGGGTGTACAACTGGAAAACACTCTTAAATTTGATATGCATGTCTCAAATGTCATCAAAAGTGCTAGCAAACAACTAAATGTGCTGAAACGGTTTGCTAAAAGCCTGGACCAAGCCACCAGATTGTTGATATATAAATCTTTTATATTGTCAAATTTTAGATATTGCCCAGCTGTGTGGCACTTCTGTGGTACCACAAATACGAAGAAATTAGAAAAAGTGCAATATAGAGCCCTGAAATTTGTTTTTCAGGATTTTACTTCCTCTTACGATGATCTTCTTTTAAAAGCAAATTTACCTAGTTTGGAGCTATCCAGACTTCGAAATATTGCCACTGAAGTTTTTAAATGTGTAAATAAACTAAATCCTCAGTACATCAATGATATGATCAGCATACGTCCGAGTCATTATAATTTACGAAACAGCAACAAAGCTGTTAGACAGCATAGTCGAACAGTAAATGCTGGTCTCCATTCTTTTACTGATTTCGGGTCCAAAGTCTGGAACGAATTGCCAGAAAATATGAGGACGACAGTGGATATAAATGTCTTTCGCAGACTAATTAAATCATGGAATGGTTTTACGTGCAGCTGTAACTTCTGCAAATCTTAGGCCTTCCAATTTTATGTCGATATGTTTTAACTGTGATCATATTATCAATATGCAATGTCCAGTTTTATGTCGATATGTTTTAACCGTGATCATATTATCAATGTGCAATATCCAGTTTTATGTCGATATGTTTTAACTGTGATCATATTATCAATATGAAATATCCAGTTTTATGTCGATATGTTTGTTTGGTTTTACGCGCAGTTGAAACTTCTGCAAATCTTAGGTATTCCAATTTTATGTCGATCTGTTCTAGCTGTGATAATATTATGTACAAATGCAATAGGTCATTTTAAGTGATTATTATTGTTATCTGTTGTTTTATTATAATGCTCAGATATATTAGCTCTTATGAGCTAGCGTTGTCTTATATTGTAATTCTGAGTTTAAATAAATCTTGTATCTTGTATCTTGACAGAACCAGGTGAGTACGGTAACCGATAAATTCAAATTTCATTTTCAGGTTCACAGTCTTTCGTTTTTGAGGTGCGCGAGTGTGGTCGCGCACCACAGCGCGCCTGATTTTATTCTCAGGGCCGTGATAAATCGCGCACGCCGAGAACGGTACAAAAGAACAAAAATATCTGTTGTTGTTGTGAGTCAGACGATATGCCGTGGTGAACGGAGAACTCTTTTTTCGTTTGTGGTAGATTTAGTGGCCTGCAGTCAATCCAAAATGCTAACTTGAACTCTAGTCCGGAATCCGTATTTCTCGTGGTTTTGAATATACTGCTCTAAATGACAATTTACGTCAAAAACATTTCCTATCGTACACATACATGATTATCTATAATCTAAAACCAATTTGATTTCTTTTAATTAAATAAATTGTACCATATTACATTGATCGCATTCAACTTTATCAAAAATGTGTTTCGGTCCGTTTCCGAGTAAAAATTTGTAACGCACCCAGTTCAGCCGCCATTTTTGATTTTGAACTATATTGAATTACGCAAATGAACTTTAATTTGGACTGAAATTGGATGATCCTTCTATACAATTTGTTATGGCCACCGGTAAAGGAAATAGTGTACAATTGGCAACTTTTTTAACGTGGAATACAGGCGGGTTGATCGACTATGACACAGAAGATCGATGGTCGAGAGATGCTTTGTGTGCCAAACACGGAGACAGACTGTTAAAGGACAAGCCCTGGCTGAAAGATATTGACAGATACGTGAGTGGTACAAATTTTGTGTCCAAGTATACAGTTAGCAGACATTTCTCGTCTAAAGTAGCTATGCTACATGAATTTCACAAAAGACTTGAATACACTAAAACTATATATTTTATTAATCCTTGGATTGGAAGTAGCACAATGGAAAAACATAAATGTCGTCTGGTTCAGTTGCATACCGGGGGAACACAAGTCACTCAAGGGCAAATAACTCTCGCCGCTACTTTCTGGAAAAAAGGAAAAAGATGACCCCATCTAAGAAAATTAACTTAAGAATTCATTTGGAATAATTTTTTAAACCTACACATCATCATAAGTGTACAACTCTGTGATTAAGAATGAAAGAAACTAAATTTGAATAAGGGCATTTAGTTCATTGAAGCGAATGCACTTAAAGCGATATACAAAAACGTATTTTCTGTGAGAACATTCCCGCCGTTTAATGACATGAGCTGAACAGGGTATTTGCGCATGCGCAAGACGACCTTTTCTTTGTCTGGGAAGCACTGATAGTGAAAGTACACAGCTTCAAAATAACACTTGTCGGCCAATTTTAATCCCAGAAACAGGCCATAATGCTCACAAAGATAACAAATATGCGACTGATCGATGTTACAGATGCGTATTATACTTTTAGGTTGCATTTGATTATACTTACCGTCAATATTTCAACCTCGCCGCCTGGTCCATGTGTCTTCAGTCTCTAAACTGCGAAATACGCGCAATTTAAGATACCGTTCTCATAACCGTCGCACCTCTCATTTGATTTAATATGGTAAATCTACGTAAAAGAAGAGCACTGTGTCCCAGGTTGATGGGGGTCATTGTTGTCTGTATCGCCTGTATCGGGTAGGCTAGCACATGTGAGACTGGCAGGGGTTTAGCTAGAATTTGAAAACAGGGAGTCTCATCCCAATTTACCATCCTAGCACTTCAGGCCGGGGGCCGCCTAGTCCCCGGAAGCTCTGTTGTTCTAGATGGCTGGAAATGGATTCTGGGCCATTTCTGGCACTCAAAATTGAATTGAATGGGCTATTGAAATTCATATTTTTTCAGGACAATTTCCCAGTTTTTTCAATGCAAAAATTTCAGATTGTTGTTGCATCAGTTTTCATAGGGTTTGTGTGTGAATAATGTTGCTGATAGAAGAGATAATATAATAAAAAAAAAACAAAACAAAAAATGTATTGCAGGCCGTTTTAAATTCAGAATTGTATTTATTAATCAAATGTTTTTACCAACAGTGTTTAATGATGGTCAAAAATATTTTTGTTCAACATTTTATTTATATTTTTCAAATTTATCATTTTCAAATTTTGGTCCAGAGCAAATGATATCTGATTCTTCATTAATATTTGTTGCATCAAGATAATTTTGAAATTATAATACGTTCAGCTTGCGGCGATATGTTCATTTTGAGAAATATGAAATTTTCTTGGAGTGGCATTAATCTTGTTTCAACAACTACAAAACGGAATGCACACTAGAGGACCACTTGGGAACGCTTAATATGGTGACATGACATGTTGTTGTTGTCAAAATGTGCCGACTGCCCTGTCAAATGATAGAACGAAATACCTGAAATCCTTGTTCCGTCTGTCCAGATTCCAGAGCCATTCGCCTGAGTACAAATCCGACATGACATGGTATTGTCGGCCTCGTTGTACTTCAACCAAGGGAATCTTTTAATTCACCCCGGGGAGATTTTTTTCACTTCTACGCGTATCTTCTTTGGAGCCGATGCTCCAGGATTTACGTGCCGTTCTGGTAAGCCTCGATTTGGAGTTCAAGCCAGGGAATTCCCAAACGGGGAAACACCTGACGTCGCTGAATGCGCGGGACAACAACAACAACGCTGTTTTATACGACAAAGAATCTGAGTTAACCTGATACTTTTTTTACCTGATAACATTTTATTGCCTCTTTTTAACACGGATTACATCTTTCAATCCAACCCGTCTCAATTATAATGATTTATGTTTAAAAAAACGTACCACCCGTCTCAATTAGACAATACCCGTCTCAATGTCACATTTGTAAACTTCCCGTCTCAAAGACGGGGAGACGCATTGCTGGCTGATACTATGGAGACTGGAAGGCCTCTCTCCAGACATGATTTACAATATATGCAAATAGTGAATTATTCTTTAGAATTTAGAATTACATGTATTCCATAATCTCTGATCTTGTCAGAATATATTCTTTAATACCGGTATGTAGCTTGCCTTCTGCATAATTTGGCCTCGTGTAGTGAAAGTAAAATGTATGTGACACATGTGTAATGTTAATTTCAAATGATCCCTAGTCGGCTCCAGGAACTATTCCATGTTTCACTGGTACAGCAGTGCCATTACAGCTCCTGCATCCGTTAACATCACTGGGTAAACCGATATTGATGATTATTTTTTTTTTCATTTTCTTAATCTTTCTGGGTTAATTTTTTATTGAAAAGAAAGTTGAAATTTACCAGTGTGGAATAGGCCCATGGTCATGTATAAAGTTTTGAGCAGTTTGTAAAGCAGGCTAGGATTCCAGGAACACAACACAGCTTATAAACACTGCTGACAGAGTATTGTTGGTATTCATTTCCTATACTGTTGACATTGGTCGTCACATACAGTTGCCATTGATGATTGGAGATCATGTCAGATGATCACTTTCAGGTTTGCCATGTTTAAATATGTGGTAGATTATCTGCACAACATACATGAATTTCTTCAACGTATATTCCTTTTTTCATTCCGTATTTTAGGAATGTGGTGGAGAAATGAAGAGGTGGAACATCCGTGGAGGGTTTTTCAGCCAGGTATTACTGACAGACTGATGCTACAAGCATGGCAAGTAACATTTATATGTAAGTTCAAAACCTGCTGACCATGTACCGGTATGAAAATCAAAATAGTCAGCCATGGATCTGCCATATAGCTTCTTTTTTGATAGTTTGCTTACACGTATACATGTACATGTAACCTTTATGCATTTTAGGTAGGCCTAGTTCATATCATAGAAAATCACCGAAGTCTGTTATATACGGTATCCAGGGATTTTTTGCAGGTTCCGATCCCAAACTCCCAGTTCCTTTTCGTAATTCATTATTGAGGGTCCAATTTTTTTAAGTGAATTTCGGCGCAAAGAGCCTGTGATCAATCACAAAACAGAGGTTTATTAACATGAAATTCAATACCCAGCTATGCAATCGGATCGATATTGAGGCTTCCAGAAGCTTTTTCTAGGAGTATTTCCTTCAGAAATTCTTTCAAATTGAACAACAACACCACTTTCATTTTTTGTTTCATTTGAGTTTTGGGTGTCCATATGTTTTCCAAAACTAAACTGGCTCTAGATGCAGCCCTGATCCTACTTGACTAAATAAAAACAGGCTGAGGGGTCCACGCACCTTTTAGATGCTTGCCTGCAATTCATGTTTATATAGTGCTAAGTCAGACGCCTATCGAAAATGGCTTCCCTCTGCCCATATTTTACAGAGTTCTGCCCCTTTACAGATTTTTTAATTTCTATTTCTGTGCTATATGCCTGAGTGTAACCAACTATATCTGCAGAAGTGTGTTCAGTATAGCTACTATATTTTGGAAACTTGTTTGTATTGTTGTATTCTACAAGCCAACAAAGGATTACTCGCCTCGGCTGTAGCTGAATGTACAATTTATTTCTGCAGATCTGTCTTCGGTACAGCTTATTCGTCTTGGTTCTTATTTCACAGAGTGCTAAGTCAGACACCAATCAAAAGTGGTGCCTCTCGGCCCATACTTTACAGAGTTATGCCCCTTTACAGATATATTAATTTCCATTCCTGTCCTATATCCCTGAATGTAACCAACTATATCTGCAGAACTGTTCGATATAGCTACTATATATTTTGGAAACTTGTTTATATTGTTGTATTCTACAAGCCAACAAAGGATTACTCGCCTCGGCTTATGGAGTTATGCCCCTTTCAGATGTAGTAATCTTCGATTTTTTTAGTTGTAGCTGAATGTACAAGTTATATCTGCAGATCAGTCTTCGGTATAGCTTATTCGTCTTGGTTCTTATGTCACAGAGTGCTAAGTCAGACACAAATCGAAAGTGGCGCCCCTCGGCCCATACTTTACAGAGTTATGCCCCTTTACAGATATATTAATTTCTATTTCTGTCCTATGTCCCTGAATGTAATCAACTATATCTGCAGAACTGTGTTTGATATAGCTGTTATATTTTGGAAACTTATTTATATTTCTGTATTCTACAAGCCAACAAAGGATTACTCGCCTCGGCTTATGGAGTTATGCCCCTTTCAGATGTAATAATCTCCGATTTTGCTATATGTAGTTGAATGTACAAGTTATATCTGCAGATCCGTGTTCGGTACAGCTTATTTGTCTCGATTCTTATTTTACAGAGTGCTAAGTCAGACGCCTGTCGAAAGTGGCATCGACCCATATTTTACAAAGTCATGCCCCTTTACAGATATATAATTTTTCTATTTCTGTCCTATATGCCTGAATGTAACCAACTACCGGTATATCTTAATCATCCCACATAGAACTGTCTCTTCCCCAATTCACACTACACATGGGTCTCAATCACTTGGGGAAAGCCAAGGGGTTTTGATTAGATCAATCTCATGTTAGATCGAGGAGCAATCCCGTGCATCGTTTGTTCAGACTGGAGTTTGGATGGTAGCCCTATATTATCTATATACGTAAGTCTTCTAATAATTCAATCACAGGAAGTCGAACGTGAGATTGAGAATAACGGTCAAGGTCATTTGACCTGGAATTCTCCCTGCTGGGGTCACTTGCTAATAACGCCCCGCGAACAAAGGCTTCCTCTCAAAAAACTGGATAACGGAGATCACACTTCCCCACCGTGCACAAACTGACAATGGACGCCATTTTTCAACATGGACTAATTAGGTAATCGGCTCTATCTGACAATAAAACAACCCCTCCCAACTCTCTGTCTATTGTTTTTATCGAGTTCGGCAATGAGTTTGATTGCCGTGAAGAGCTCATCCGTCTGCAATCAATCTACAAACATCAACGGTCGTTTGAATTCCTTGTCTCTACCGCCATGATATTCATACGGGTCACGTGACCAGCAGGCTACGAAATGGCCGCGACAAAACAGAGCGTTGATGTTTGTAGATTGATTGCAGACGGACGAGCTTGCATGGAATCTGGCCAGTGGCTCATAGTTGTGCATCGTAGAGTTTTTTCCAAGTTCCGGTATCATTTTCAAGAGTTATGGCCCTTTTTCTGAAATCCCTGTGAATGGGACTTGTCCGGGCTGGGTCTTGGTTAATATTGTATGAACAAGTATGAAATTTGCATGTCAGTGCCCCACAGTTGTGCACCACAGTTGTGCACCGTATTAAAGTTTCTCCCCGTTCCGCCTATATTTTCAAGAGTTATGGCCCTTTGTTCCTGAAATCTCCGTGAATTGGGACTTGTCCGGGCTGGATCTTGGTTAATATTGTATGGACAATTATGAAATTTGCAGTGTATGTGGTCAGTGCCCTGTAGTTGTGCAATGTGAAGTTTCTTCGCGTTTCGCATATATTTTCAAGAGTTATGGCCCTTTGTTCATCAAGTCTTTGTGAATTGGGACTTGTCCAGGCTGGATCTCGGTTAATATTGTATGGACAAGTATGGAATTTGCAGGATATGTGGTGAGTGCCCTGTAGTCATTTTTGAAGGACAAATTTTACAGGGCACGCAATATCAGTATCTTGTCATTTGCAGAGCTTTATTAGAAGCCTAGGCCTGGCAGCCAGAATATGATGTCAACTTTCCCATCCACTGCCTCATGAATTACCAGTATTGCATAGCCTGGCCTTATAGACCATTTCGATTTAGTTTTCACTCTGACTAACCTTAATAAAACTTTTGATTTTTACAGAATGTTGTTGAGAAGTACAGAATAAGACGAGCAAGTAACATTCCCCTTGGCATGCTTGGTGATCCTGACATCTGTTTACCCTGATAGACCAATAAGCGAAGAGAGGTGCTATAAAGATATTATCCTGCAGGTGCCAGTTGCTCCAAGTGAAGTGAAAATGATTACTTGGACTTCAGTGAACACGGGAAAATATTACTAAGTGAAAGGACCACTAGAGATATCAATCTCGAATCCAGTCATCCGGTCCTGTTCTCCCTACAGACTCTGGTTGCACGGTCAGCATTACAGCTTCCTATTGGATAATGCACGAACGCATAGAACATGGAACATAACGTAGACATATCTGTGGAGATCATGCATGTGACCCGACGTCACACAGGTGACGCGTTTGAGACGTGACATCATCTGTTTGTATTGTTGCGATTAATTTTCAATTATGACGTTATGTCGGTGTTGTTGTTGTTTGACATTTCGCAAAGGATCACGGGACCAAGAATCTTGGCAAATCGAACGACCGTGTTAACAGGAGACAGATGAAGTTTGTTCTTGATATGTCCTACATGTAAACTGTGGCAACAAAGCTTAAGGTACCACTGTTTCATGTTACACCCATGTTGCGTTTGATGGACTGAATATTACACTTGTTCATGGACTGTTTTATTACCCCTCGGCCAATTTTGGCCATGGGGTATTGTCGTCTTGTATGTCCGTCTGTCCGTACGTCCGTACGTGAGCGAGATAGCCAGGGAGAACGGTTCCACTGAAGAATTCCAAATTTGGTATGCTTATTTACCTAGTCAAGGACCAGAAGCCTATCTAATTGGGACCTGATTGGGTGAAAACCTTGGCGGCCATCTTTAATTTTATGTGAAATGGATAATGATCCATAACTCGGAAACCATTCAACTGTTCAATACGAAAGTTGGTATACATCATCGATACATCAAGCAACTTTAAATGAATTACCAAACCGGCTTTTCTGATTAGCTGGAAATCCTGGAGGCCATCTTTAATTTATGCGAAATCGATAATGATACATATCTCTGTTACCATTCAGTTGTTTTATATGAAAGTTGCTATACATCATCGATACATCCAGATACTTTGAATCGGGACCTGATTGATCGAAAACCTAGGCGGCCATCTTTAATTTATGCAAAAACTTTAATGATATATATCTCTGATCTAATTTAAGTGTTCTATAACAAACTTGGTATACAGCATCAATGTATCAACTGACTTGCAATGAATAACAACGTCAGTTCCTCTGAGTGGGGGGAAGGATGGGCGGCCATCTTTAATTTATGCAAAATCAATAATGATCTCGTTCTCTGGCGTTCAAGTGCTCGATGTAAAATTTGGTATACATCATCGATGCATCAAGAGACGACAAATGACAGTTCTGGTTTCTCTGATTAGGCGGAAACCTTGGTGGCCATCTTTAATTTATGCAAAATCTTTAATGATGTATATCTCTGATACCATTTCAGTGTTCTATACGAAACTTGGTGCACAGCATCAATGTATCAAGAGACTTTCAATGAATAACCACATCAGTTCCTCTGAGTGGCGGGAAGGATGGGCGGCCATCTTTAATTTATGCGAAATCATTAATGATCTCTATCTCTGATACTGTTCAAATGCACGATGTAAAATTTGGTATACATCATTGATCATATTGATGCATCAAGGAATTGTAATGATGTAATGAATACCGGTTTCTCTGATTGGACGGAAATCTTAGGGGTCATTTCGAATTGGAAAACTTTTGATAATCTGTATATTTGTGACTTGACTGCTTGGTGTTCCTGACATCTTGGTTCAAATTGAATACATTATGAATGTATGGGTTTTTTTGATGCGCAGCTTCGTATTAAAGGTGAAATGCAAAGGTATTAAAAGTATGAAAAAAGCATTTCCCTTTCCCTTTTATGATGATAATAAATTATACAACCATCAATGAACGAAATCTGGTGATAAGTTTTATTTTTTAAAGAGAAATAAAACACGTGTATGATCAGCGGCTTTAAAACATGGCATCGCTTATCTCCCCTTGACTCGGAGCTTTTCCATCAGAAAAAAATGGCGGCTAACATGAATGTAGACAACGACAGTGATGCAGAGGAATTTTCTTACACTTCTTCCTCTTCTTCTGACGAGGAATTAAGAAGAATTCACGGCAATGGTTAATGCAGGGGTGCCCCTGCCTTACCAACACGAACCTATTGTGAACAAAACAAAGAACCTTCAGACAACGATAGAATCAGTGACACTGCAGGCGCCGTGGGCGACAGTCATACCGAGAGAATCGGAAATATAGATTGGTATATTCCGACTTTTTCTTTTATCCCCCATAGCGAATGATCACCAACCTGTGATATGTTTCAGTGAACGTGAATGACACAAGTAAAGGCTTCGTGAGCAATAGCCTAGCTTATCTATGTGAGGTATTTCCATACAATGCAGCTACATCATGTTGTGCAGACTGTGCTGGTTCCACTGCTACGTCACGTATCGCAGCGCCGCCAGGGGGAGGTAATCATGTACGGATCGAAATTTCGTAAATAATACTGCTTTACATTTTTTAGTTTTTAACTTCATTAGGCTTAAGCAAATGTTTTAAAACTGAAATGAAGTTAATATACACATTATTTCTCCAATCTTACTGCAAATGTCAAATGATGTAGACGAACCTTTGCATTTCACCTTGAAAGTATTTAGTTTAATGTGTTTACATTAGAGTAGAATGGCGCCAGAATCCTCCATTGTTAACTTGTTGGTTTGACATCTTATTCTCCAATGCACTGATATTTCAGGATCAAAGAACTGTATACCAATCTGAATGTAAATAAATATTGAACATTTTACCACTGACTTTTCTTTTGTATAAACTAACATTTCCGCTTATTTTCCGCACCGCTCTATTCAGGTATTTCATGTTTCCAGCCTGTTTCCGTTCTGTTTCTATTGCAGAAACCAACAGAGTGTTACAGTTTCCAACCAGTTTCAATCCTGTTTCCGGCCCACTTTCGACATGATTTCCGCTGCGGAATCTTGGCGGAAACAGCTTGGGAACTGTAACTATTCCGCACCTCCGGAATCCTGGGTTCCGCTCGGTTTCCGCTTGGCATGCTCCATGGTTTCCGCCCAGTTTCTGTCCAGTTTACAATTTGGAAACTTAGTCGGAAACTAGGCGGACACGGTCTGTTTCCAACCTGTTTCCGCTTATTTTCCGCACAGCTCTATTTGGATATTTCATATTTCCAGCCCGTTTCCGCGCTGTTTCCAGTGCGGAAACCAGTGTTACAGTTTCCAACCGGTTTCAATCCTGTTTCCGGCCCAGATTCCGCATAATTTCCGCTGCGGAATCTTGGCGGAAACAGCTTGGAAAGTGTAACACGTTCACTATTCCGCACCTCCGGAATCCTGGGTTCCGCTCAGTTTCCGCTTGGGGTGCTCCATGGTTTCCGTGCAGTTTCTGTCCAGTTTACAATTTGGAAACTTAGTCGGAAACTAGGCGGACACGGTCTGTTTCCAACCTGTTTCCGCTTATTTTCCGCACAGCTCTATTTGGATATTACATATTTCCAGCCTGTTTCCGCACTGTTTCCAGTGCGGAAACCAGCAGAGTGTTACAGTTTCCAACCGGTTTCAATCCTGTTTCCGGCCCAGATTCCGCATAATTTCCGCTGCGGAATCTTGGCGGAAACAGCTTGGAAACTGTAACACGTCCATTATTCCGCACCTCCGGAATCCTGGGTTCCGTTCAGTTTCCGCTTGGCATGCTCCATGGTTTCCGCCCAGTTTCTGTCTTGTTTCTGTCCAGTTTACAATTTGGAAACTTAGTCGGAAAGTAGGCGGAAACTGGTTGGAAACCTTTTAAGGACGGTCTGTTTCCAACCTGTTTCCGCTTATTTTCCGCACAGCTGTATTTGGATTTTTCATATTTCCAGCCAGTTTCCGCGCTGTTTCCAGTGCGGAAACCAGCAGAGTGTTACAGTTTCCAACCAGTTTCAATCCTGTTTCCGGCCCAGATTCCGCATAATTTCCGCTGCGGAATCTTGGCGGAAACAGCTTGGAAAGTGTAACACGTTCACTATTCCGCACCTCCGGAATCCTGGGTTCCGCTCAGTTTCCGCTTGGGGTGCTCCATGGTTTCCGTGCAGTTTCCATCTTGTATCTGTCCAGTTTACAATTTGGAAACTATGCGGAAACTGAGCGGAAACTGGATGGAATCCGGTTGTTTCCACCCAGTTTCCGCCCTGTTTCCGAATTCGGAAACTGGCACATTTCACCCAGTGTGTGTATCTAATAACGCCCAAGCCGGTACTAGGAGCCGTGTGATCGTACTATTCAAGATTCCCACATGAACAGCTACAATAAGCGTGGCTGGTATAACAATAATCACAGATATATATCTTGGCTCAGATATAATGCATCCAGTGCATTCGCATGACGAGTCATATGACTTGTTGTCAGTACGCTGATATCTTTTTCCCATCACCCTTGTTATGTTACGTTTAATCGTCTCCAAAAATGTAATACAAAAAGTGCTGCCTGAGAAACAATCCTAACTATAGTTGAAATGCAGCGAATTATTAATAATGTATTTTGTACAAAAGAAAAAGATCAATATTATACTGGTCAAACCAACATAAAACCCATTGCGCATAGATATACTCATATATGAGTCTTGATTAACATATGGTACGTCGGCATTGTATTGTTTTCAAAGTAGTTAGCCAACAAATTACGTATTGTGGGCGCCCACGCTCGCGAAACGATCGCGAAAGTGTTTTATTCTACAATTGTGTGCATTATGTGTTGCCCAAAGTACACAGATCAAGTTATGTTACCTATTATCCCAATTCGCCTACCCAACTCTCTATTGTGAGACAATATTGAGAAGTGGATCGCTTCAACTGCATAGTGGTAATACAGTCTACTTCCAAATGACTGGGACACAGAGTAAAATTTGCAAACGTTGAAAGATAAAACATTTCTGGTTAAGTGGATTGAACCTATGAATATTGCCATGTGAATCTGCAAAGAATTTCTGTACATGTATTGGAACCATTGTAGTGTGTCGACACAAATATTCTATCAATATTACGGGCAAAATCCGGGTGACGTCGAAGCTAACCGATCATTCATATCTTGTGATCAACTGATAATTGTTGTCTGTAAAAAACTTTTCTATGATCATATGTGGTCCTTTTTCGTCCGGCTTCCTGTTGTGTTTTTGCGTTACGTATTGACGCCGAACACCATGGTATGCTTGTCGCAAGGTTCAATAGGAAAAATCAAGATATTGTCCTGTTGTGTCAAAAGAGCATTTCCTCCAACTGCGTTAGGTTCTTATGGTTCACATCCCGCCTCGCCACTGTATGGTTCATTTCTTTATATAGGTGTTATTTGAGTGAACATCTTGAAGCCTATAATCATGGAGTTTGGCTTTCAAAACCTGTTTTCGACTTATTCGTTCATGGGAGAACGCAAACCTTACCATCACATTACCGAGTAATAAATCCAAGCTCGCTAAGAAGAACTATATGAAACCACTGACTGTCTCTCAGATATTGTCATTTTCTTGCTCGTGATAGACGATATTGTGAACGTATCTCCCGTATCAGAATGCCACTACGGTGAGTTGGATATATTTTCGCGAACCATTTTGTCTTGGATTCGTGCAACAATTGCCGACGGTTATGAGCTCAAAAGCAAAGATGCTCACGAACAGAAAACTCGCAGATCAGTGAATTTCCATCAAATTCAATTTATTTTAAAAAATTCTGATATTTTAAATCCATGACACATCTCTTCAAGGTGATTGGTCATTGGTGTATACAGGGGTGTTCGTTATCTATGCCCATTGTACACGTGAGAAGCGTTTGTCGAAATATCGGACACTAATCTGTGTTTTTATCTACAAAATCTGTACGCAGCCATACAATGATGTTTTACGTCGATCAGGCACGTTCGACGCAGGAACGCGAAATAACCGGGCGATATCCACAACGAGCCTAGAATCGGTTGCTGAATTCCAAAGATTTTGCACCTTTGAGACAAATCAAGCAACCAGCCTACGATCTGGACATATGCATGGATTTATCAGTTTACGTATGTTCAATCATTATTATTAGCAGGAATTGACACGATATTTGCGATCGGAATTTTGAGCATTATCTTCTTTTGATGACATCAAAGAACCAAATTTTTGTCAGGACGGCAGTTTAGGGAGAGCCATGTTCGGTTTGTTCTTCATCAATTTTATAATCTTTCCTCAACAATTTCTGAAGAGCTGTAGGAGACATTCCGGACTGCTCCACGAGGCGCCTGAAGAGCCCGTTTTCGTCTTGAAGAAGCATGTGCGGTCTGTCGAATTCTCGTACTTCTCCATCGTCGAGAACCTGCAAATTACAATGCAATATTTCACCTAAAACTCATTGAAAGAGAAATTCTATATTCTGTATTACATGTATTTGAACAATAAAAAACCACACAGATGCCGAGCTCTACGGGTGAACCTGAAATGGATAGTTATAATGTAGAAATGGATAGTTATACTGCTAATGCTCGATAACTGTAGTATATTTTAACTTAGCAAGATAGATCTTCTTTATCATGAAGGTTTCTCAGGAACGCAAGATACATCGATTCAAAGTAATTCCATGGACTCTTCCCGAGATTCAGTAAAAGGGATCAATTCGTCGTAGTTGTGGATCGAGAACAAACAGTACAACATTTGTGACGTAATGGGGAGATTTATTGGGTTCTTTGTTTAACTGTTTCCACAACCTTATGTGCAAACAATTATTCTATTAATTGGGTCCCTACAAATGATTTTGTTTGTCCATATTTGGTTGGGAATATCAGGCCAAAAAATGAATGAAACTGTTACGTTTATTCTAAGATAACGATTTTTCTATCATTTTCGTCTATTTATTAGAGGAAGTATCAAAATCGGTCCAAAATTTGTCTGTAAAATTCCATCTAACAAAAGGACGACACTGTGACGTCATCAGGTCTCCAAGTTACTATTGTTATTCCTGGCAGCATATATTTCAAATATATAGTACACCACATAACCTTATGCGGAAAGGATTTTTCGGCTTATTTGGGCCGGTTTTTGTCCAAAACAGTTTTGTCACACAAAATATTCGGTATGTTAGAGAATAACTATTACATGTGAAATACACTGCTTTTATGTCCTTCGAATCATAAAAAAAAACGCCGAAAATAGGACAAATTGTAGCAAATTTCAGAAGACACCTCACGGTCGCCATTTTCAATTTCCCCGTAATCCTTAGTACATGTAGCTATGATTATGCTAAAATGACGCCGATACGATCAGCTGTAGATGTGTAACTCATTTCCTATTTCGTTTCCATTACGGAATTTTAGAGAGAAGTTTTCGTCAGTCATGAGTTTTGGATCATAGGCCACAGTGATCAGTCCTTTTGGCTACCATATACACATCACAGCTAAGTAATATATATGTTAAGAACTTAGTTTGCATCGAAAAGGCGAACCTCCATGACAGCCATCGTTTTGGCAACGTTTCATCGCAATTGAAATGAAGTAGCTAGTGTTCAAGTCTGACGGAACATTCGAAGCGTTATACGGCATACTGACTTGCACTTTGCATGCATCTGTGTGCAAAGAGGTGTGGTTGCATGCATTAACATTTACTTAGGACGACGTTGCCCTGGAATCTGAGCAGATCTGAGGCCCTCTTCATTTCGAGTAAATTAAGAAAGCAGCTTTTAAAGGACATTAGTTAACCCAAAATTACCCGGGGGAAGTGGTTTGCACGGATTCTTTCCCCTCCCTCTCGCCATGAAACCGTCCTCCTATTCTTCGGCACGGAGTAAAATGGAGAGCCGAGGAGGATAATGGGTTGATTGAAAATGGCGGCCATGTGGATGTGTCAGAAAAAAATGACGTTTTCTTGTCTTCCTTCAATTGTTTTGCCTTGCTGTTGACAAAATCAGGCAAACCTATTTTATCTCACATCAGATGATTATTTTTTTTAAGACAGTTGCATAATAAAAAGTCTGACCGAAAGAAAAGACGGCGATACTGTGACTTCATCCGAGTTGTCATCTTAGATTTGTTTTTGTATTTTGTAGTAGAGCTCGATCCAGTTGTATGATGTGGCAAGCTTCAGCTCTTTAGTCTCAGGGATTACGATAATATATAGATAGGAGGAGGCCGAAAACAGCTCCCTCTCTAGCCTGCGGTACTCTCAATTCGCTTCAGTCAGATAGGGTTAAATAGCATGTTCTTACCATAATACGATCGGAGTCCATAATGGTCTGTAATCGATGGGCCACTGTGATAACCGTACAGTCAATAAACAGCCGTCGCACCGTCTCTTGGATTATGCTATCGGTCCTAAATATAGTTAACATATGCATTAAAGATATTGACAAGTAGCACAAACTAAATTGTGCCGTTTCCTTTCAAGTCTTTAGCGACATTATTAAGACATAAAGGTGTCTTTCCCCTAATCACAATACTGTCAAGATGTGTATACCATTACAACAAACTCATCGCCTTCTGCGAAAGGACATCTAAAGTTTTCCATACATAAATTACGAGTGAACGATAGAGGTGAAGATAGAAATCAAAAAACTTCTAAGAACCACATGGCTCTGATAGGCAATATTATATATGACGAAAGTATTTTGACCACATATTGAGAATTGCTTGAAGAATGGCAGCTTGTCTTCTAAGATTCAACACTCTCGTAAGACATCGACATTATAAATAATCCATCTTGGCAGAAAGAACGTAACAATCTTTAAGAAAACTTATCAATTAATTCATTCGTTTCCATTCAGAATTTCAAATTTCATTCCGCAAATCAATATTTGTAGGTAATTTTCTGTTTTCAAATCCATATCTCTGGAATGTGAGTGTTTGCAGCCCATTATGGAAGTAGAGGACGTTTATTTCTACAAGTTTATTTTTTTTTAATTTCCGTATTTATTCATCATGTTAAGAGAAGACGATCCAAGAAAGAAGGGGGTCATCATCTTCGTTAAAAACATATGGCAGCCAAATGTGCGAATATCACTTAAAATCCATAACACTGAATACATCAGGATTTTCCCTTACTTGATACTCATTAAATCAAACTTCTAGATGTCAAAATTTCCCATTTTGCTATATAATATTACAGTTCATGTTGAATATGTAATACCATGGGGATACCATGCTTTCTTAGAAAATAGTAGCCGTATAACAGATAAATTGAACCTTTCCAACCCTATGTCCAGACGGGGGAGTGGCGGGAAATCGGGCCTGGAGTGGGAATATTATAGAGGGTATATTTATTAGCAATTTGAAGATTTATCTTTTGTCAAAAGTGACTAAGAGTGAATTTTGGGGGATTCCAGAAGCATAATTTTCAACCTCAGCGGCAATTTGCACCCTCCAACTGAAACTATAAAAAGCCAACTTTTTGTACGGATTTGATATTTTCGGAACATCATGATGTCTTGCCGGCATCATTGAAAACTGTTGACCGCTTCTCTCTTGCAGGAAACAAGCCTATGTTTATGTATACTATGATTGTCTTTTTTGAATTTGGTGCTAATACTGTTATATGGAATATGGAATAGGTCTTTGGATTATGGACGCGGATATTCTCTAATGGACGACGGCTGAATTATGGATGACGGATTAGACGCTTGTACCTATCACACTATCAAACCGCCAGAAATACGCATAAATGGTTCAGTTGTGTCTTTTGTTGATTTGTATGTATCCTAACTTGAGGTGTCTGAGAACTTTTGTTGAGAAATTCGGACTATTTTAAAAAAATCGACAAATCACCATCTTGTAGCCTAATGAGAACAGGAAAATAGACGTCATCCACTCCATTAAAATAGTAAAATGTTTTGAATTTATGCTTGTGTAATTTACAATGCTAACGTGCACCGACCTGTAATCCACATTGGCTGTAGCTTCATCCAGTATCAATATTCTGTTATGTTTCAGGATGGTCCTAGCCAGACATAGGAGCTGACGTTCTCCTAGACTGAAGTTATTCCCATCCTCCGATAGTCTGGTATGCAGCTGACCGGGTAATTTCTCCACAACGTCTTTTAAAGTAACCTGCAAGCAAATAAATACAAACCGGTGTCTTGATTATTAGAACGTGAACTCAATGCATGATGATGATGATATATCAGTTCACTCATATTCTCTTCTTAAAGCATATATTTTTCAAAGAGGTATTTCTATTTCTATTTCTATTCTATTTTTCCCCATCAGATTGCACTCATTGTACGCTATGCTTGCACTGTTAAAGATCGACAAGGGGAATGATTGTTTC